>VXCM01004159.1:14632-28026 GCA_014773175.1 Lucifuga dentata
TCCTCCTCCTCCTCCTCTCCTCCTCGGCCTGATGTGACATGATCTGGGCGGATCGCGTGTCGTTGCTGAGCTGTAATTAAAGTCCAGCTTACTGAGTCGACGCTGGTGTCCGGTGGCAACGCAGGAGCGATCGCCTCCTCTATCCCTCCGCCAAACCCCCACGTCTTTTTTTTTCTCCTCCTTCTCATCTTCTCTTACCCTCCGATTCAGGGCNGCCAAACCCCCACGTCTTTTTTTTTCTCCTCCTTCTCATCTTCTCTTACCCTCCGATTCAGGGCTGATTCCTTCATCTATTCTTATTTCTCTCCTCCTCTCACGTTTCTCCCTTTCCCTCTCATAATGATTTCTAATTATCGGCTTAATTGTCTTTCATTTCTCTTTAATTATTTACTCTATGTATCATGTCCAACACGTGAAGGAGGAGGAGAAACTCTCCTCCTCCTTCATAAAAGTCAGATCACTGCTACTTTTATTTAACTGAAGAATTTGAGTACCATGAAGGAATGAGAAACAGAGGGAGGAGGAGGAGGAGGTATAGAAAAAAGACGGGAGAAAAGAGGAGGAAGGATGTGGAAAACAGGCATTAAGTTTGGGGGCGAAAGATGATGGAAGAGTGGAGGAAACAGAAAGAAGGAGGACAGGAAGGAGGGGAGGAGGGGGGAAAGAGAAAGATAAGGAGGAGGAGAAAAAGAAGAAGAAGAAGAAGAAGAAGAAGAAGAAGAAGAAGAAGAAGAAGAAGAATGTTCTGCAGAGCGAAGGAAAGAAGGAGAGGAAAGAGCTCAGGGAGAAAGGGGAAAGGAAGTAATGAGTATAGAAAGAAGAAGAAGAAGAAGAAGAAGAAGAAGAATGTTCTGTAGTGAAGGAAAGACGGAGAAGGAGGGGAAGGAGCTCAAGGAGAAGAGGGGGAAAGAGGAAATAATGAGTATAAGAGAAAGAAGAAGGAGGAGGAGGAGGAAGACAAGAAGAAGAAGAAGAGCTAGTGGGTGGAGCAGGTGAAGGAAAGGAGGAGGAGAGGAAGGAGCTCTGGGAGAAGAGGGGGAAAGAGGAAGTAAGAAGAAGAAGAAGAAGAAGAAGAAGAAGAAGAAGAAGAAGAGCCAGTTGGGAGCAGGTCAAAAGGAAAGAAAGTTCTGGAGAGTGAAGGAAAGAAAAAGGAGGAGAAGGAGAGGATGGAGCGAGCAGGAGGATAAAGAGGAAGAGAGAGGATGACATGAGATGAGGTGAAAAGAAGAAGAGATGAGAATAAGTGAAAGGAAGGAGGGAAGATGAGAAAAAGAGTGGATGAACAAATTAAAGATGCCTGGAAAATTACAGAGCAAGAAGACACATTTGAAGAACACGGCGGGCCACAGAAACAACAGAAGAACTCCAGAAGACGAAAGTGGAGGTAAAAANAAAAAAAAAAAAAAAAAAAAAAGAACAAACGTCAGAAAAGGAGAAGTAGAATAAAAAAGTAAATAAGGGAAGGAAAGCAGGGAGGACAAAAAGGAATGGATCCTGGGGTTCTCCCATGTTGCTGACTCTGCCTTTAAATGACTAATCTGTGGACTTCGGCTTATAGATCGGCTCTGATAGGTCTAATTATAGTGGGTCGCCATGGCGATACGATAGCCAGGAAGTATCCTCTCCCCTACTCTAGACCTGATCACATGACCCGTTTCACCTGAGAGCGGGAGATTGATGAACGGCTTCTAATTACATTATGCTCAGCACTGCTTTAATAAAGCATATCTTACATACTGCGTGTTAAGTTTTTAAAGGGCTATACCGCCGATTATGCACATTGGTGCCCAAACATACATGTTACGTTACCGTATTTTAGTTTTATTTTTTCAAATTACAACTCAACGTTTTGCCTGCTAACACAAACGTCCGAATGTAGAAGGAATGATCGGTTTTAATTTCTCGGTAAACGCCTTGTTGACGGAGGTAATTACCTTCAGTTACACTGCACACACACACACACACACACACACACACACACACACACACACACACACACACAAGGTCCTGTCTACTAACAAACTAGTGGGGTGAAACCAAACCAATGAGGAGGGCTAAAGGAAGGAAGGAAGGGAGGGAGTGTGTGTGTGTGTGTGTGTGTGTGTGTGTGTTTAGAATTGCAGGTTCCCCAGGGTCAGAGTGAAGAGCTCAGGCAGGGCGGGAAAAGAATAACTACTGGAAACCAATACTTTTATGGCAGGTAAATAAATGGACACACACACACACACATACACACACATACACACACACACACACACACACACACACACACACACACACTCACACACACACTCAGCCCCCCTGGAGGCCTCCCGTTCTCTCAGTTAGACGTTTCATCGTGACACGCCGGAGGAAAGGCGGCCCAGCGGAACAACAACCAGCAAACACAAACAAATAACAGCGGAGAGATGCCAAAACAGCCAAGCCAAGACAAAGTACACACACACACACACACACACACACACACAATGAAGCTGTCTGGAAGCTTTGCTCTCAGTGTGAAAGGGCTGTAAAGGACATTCCGGGCGCTTTGGGCACGTCCCAAAAACCTGTCCTCGTGTCCTCTTATAAGGCGGCGGATTGGCGTAAACGAGCGGGGACACAAATAACGGGACACGCGCTGGAACACAGGTCGGCGCGTGACAGCCGTGCAGAAACGGAGGGGAAGCAACTGCGGAGATCTGAGCATGCCCTCGCTATCTCTTAAAGATTTCTGCTCGTGTTTCAGAAGCTGATACGGCGATGAAGCGCGGTCCGGCGAGAGCGGCGTTCCCTTAAACAACCCCAAAAAACCCAACGACGCCGCAGCCGCTCCCAAAAACACGCCAGCATCGGAACACCACAGGAAGCCTTTCTTATGCCCAGTTTTTTTCTGCTGTGAGCTTTTATTATTCACATGAAAATATCCAAAAATAATGCTGATTCCATGCAGATCAAACCTTCAATTAAGGCAATAAATCATCATAAACTGACTGAAATTAGTGTAAATCAAATTATGTGCATGCACGTTACACATATATGTATTACTTTTCGGCTCTCCGATTATCGTAATAATGCGAGTATGACGTGTTCATAGATGAAATATGATTTTTCATGACAAGATGAGGAGTTTATAAATAAATCTCCTATTTAAATATGTTCTTCTCCCAAATTAATTTTTTCCAGAAAATTGTTAATTCAAGGAAAAAAAAAAAACCTAATCTAAAAGAATTTAGCCAAAAAAAAAAAAAAAAAAAANAAAAAAAAAAAAAAAAAAAAAACTAAAATCTTTAAAAAGTTGTCAATTTTCGATTTGACTCTGTAAGATTCTAGAAAATAAAAGAAAATTAGCAAATAATGTGTCCAAAGTGACTTTAGACTCCAGAGGATTAAACATGTTCTCTCCTCATTTAAATGTTTTTCTGCTAAATTTAACATGTTCTGCTAATTTAAACATGTATAAAAAGGGTTGGCATAATAATCTTTTACTATCATAACTGTGTTATCCTCGAGTGCTTTTTGTATGAATTTAGTTTGATATGTGAGGACTTTTCTGCTGATGAAAGTGTTAAGCATGATAGAAATAAAATAAAAAAAGATTAAAAATAAACAGATTAAGATCAATTTGCAGTCATGCCATCTCGGTCTGTTGCTCTGCTGAGGTTCTGCTGAATTATGGTGTTTGGACGACGTCTGAAAAAAATCTATTTCCTGTAGGTGAAGTTTGAATGTGCATGTTAGCATCATATTAGCATGATGCTAACTTCACTCCCACTCGAAATGTTGAATTTGGAAAAGATAACTCTCTTTTCTGTTTTTTTAAATAAATCTCTAAATCATATTTTGCTGTAACTGCGGGTTACTTTACTTGACTTGAGGCCCAGACTTGTCAGACTCGACTGACTTGTGACTTGCAGAAGAACGACTTGTTCCCTCTGCAGCCTCGTTATCAGGTCGTAGCTTAGCTTCCCGCTGGCCGTGACCTCCATAAACAACCCGTGCTGTAAACGAAATACACGGCATAACAGATGTTTTTCTGACAGATGGGTGNTAAACAACCCGTGCTGTAAACGAAATACACGGCATAACAGATGTTTTTCTGACAGATGGGTGTGTGTGTGTGTGTGTGTGTTCTGGAAGCTTCCAGCATTGATGGGAAATGAAAAGTCTAGAAATGAGATTTCCAATATTGTTCTTTGATTCTGGCTTACTGTAAGTTCTAATTGTATAAAAGATGTTTGGAGACAGAACGACTCTCTCTCTTCTCTCTGTTGCTCTGCTTTCGGCTTTTCTTCCCTTCATTCCCTCACGCTAACACACACACATACGCTCGCGTGTGTGTGCGTGCATGCGCTTTCTTGTTGATCTCTTTACAATGACATTAATGCAAAGCGGTGTCTCCTCTCTCTCCGCGGACTGAAAGTGAATTGTTGTCTGACAGACAAGACTGAGGGAGAGAGTGCATCGTTTTCCACAAATGGACTGTGGAAACACACATATGCACACACACTTGGCAACACCACTTCTAATGGTTTTAATGCATCGTCTGCTTTCTGCAATCAGAAAAGCAGAAAGATTCATTGGTGGAGCTTTAGGAAGAGTGTTAATGATGAACTGATTTGATTGGCTCATCCAAGCATTTTAACCAGTCAGGAATCGATTATTCTGATAAGGTGTGGCTTTATTCAGGAAGCGATTGGCTCCACGGCAATGAGAAGCTACAATACCGCAAACTGGATAAAGTACTCGAGTAAAAGTTAAAAAAAAGTACTTTGTTATAAGTAGAACTCACTCAACAGAAAAAAAATATACTGAAGCAAAAGTAATTAAGGAGCCATTATGAATTTTACTTAAATATCAAAAAATATTATTAAAAAAAAAGGAAAAAAAAAAAGGGANGGGGGGGAGAAAAGCAAAAAAGGGGAAAAAAGAAAAAAACATTATTTTGATAATAAATATACTTAAGACTTGAAAGTATCTTATAGGCTAAAACCTTCTTCTGGATCCAGAATACGATCCAGATCAGTTTAATCTCTTCTTCCTGTTGACAGCTTCTATAATTACGTCTGTTTATGAAAGGTGTTGATTTATATGTGAATTATTTTATGTTTATTTAATAAACACAGTACAAACTTCTTCACTTTGAGTCATATTTTATTAACGGGCAGATAACAGCTGCAGGAACACCAGTCAATTACAGATACAATCAAACTACAGGAAGTCATCACATTAAAAATACTTTAACACTCATCCAGGTGTGTGTGTGTGTGTGTGAGAGACACTCGTCCCCAGTAACAGTGACTTCCTGTCAGCCTTGCAGCATCTCAACAGGATGAATCCTTGTTACTGAGAGCGACGAGTCACAATCAGACACGGCCGCCGTCTGTCTCACTGTCCGTCTTGTCCGTTTGTCCCTGCAGAGAGAGAGACAGAAGTCAACACACACGTCAGCTATGGCGACAGGTAAGAACTCTAATGCAGACTTGGAGAAAAGAAGAGAAACGTCTTTTCTTTATCTAGACATAAAAATACAGAACAGGCAGATGGTCAGGATTTATACACAGGTAACCAGGTAACCAGGTGAACAAAACGTCCAGGATGAGCTGACAGGAAACAGGAAACGGTGTCTCATTAACAAAGAACAGAAACATGGTGACACTCGTTTTCAGTCTTTTCATTTGCACTCAATCAGCTGTATTGATTTGGAAACTATCGTTCAAGTCTGCGACTACAGTATAGCAGACACGCACACACACACACACACTCACATGTGATAGAAAATAAAGGGACTAAAAAAAAAAGGAGAAAAGGCCAAAAAAAAGAGAGCAGGGAAACTCAATCCATTTGTCACCTTTGAGAGTGAGTGACCTCTTTGTGTGTGTGTGTGTGTGTGTGTGTGTGTGTGTGTGTATGTGTCCCGCAGGCTGTTTGTGTCAAGGGAAGGGAAACTTAAATCAGCAATTAAGGTAAATAATTAACGAGCTTAAGGATGTATTATTAATGAGGCTGACGGCCTAATTGCCCCGCGCTTAAGATGGACAGATAACACCTGAAGACAGATAGAGATGGATAGAGAAAGGAGGGACGGAGGTGAAGACAGAGGGAAAAAGAGGGAGGGAGAGGTGGAGCGAGAGGAAAGGAGAGAAGAAAGAGGGCGATAATGGAGTGGGAGGAGGGGAGGGAGCAAAAAGAGAGCGGAGACAGAAAGAGGGGAGAGAGGGAAGTAAAGAGAAAGTTTTAGGGATGGAGGGAGAGAGAGGATGAAAAAGAGAAAAGCAGCAAACTCCAGGTGACTGACATGCTTAATTGATAAAGTATTGATTAGTTTTTAAACTGATTAATAACTTCAGCTCTATAATAGTCAAAACAGAAAGAAAGAAAAATGAAAGAAAAATGGCTCCATCTCTCTCTCTACTTCATGTGTATCGAGTTGCCCAGACAAAAGCCTGTTAATTGTAGGGAGGGGTGTATGTGTGTGTGTGTGTGCGCGCGCAGCATTATGCCTTTTAGTATCTAGACACTATTGGATTGAGCTCATGTTGACTGCATTAACACCTAGTAACACGGCTACGCAGCAAAACACACGGCTCGATCTGTGTGTGTGTGAGAGAGAGAGAGAGAGAGAGAGAAAGAGAGATAGAGAGACGCAATCAAATACACGTCTGTCTGTCTAACCTCCAACACACAGTCAGGGTTTACCTGTGACTGGTGTTTCCAGGTAAATTTTAGAGTTGTTTTTCCTTCCTACCAGGTTGCCTTTCGTTTCAGTTCGTTCCAGTTTAATTCAGATCAAAGAAACATGTTCTGCAGCGATAACGCATAAAAACTTGTCCTGGCATATGAAAATAATCCACGAACAGGAGGCAAAGAACGCCATGACACAAAGCCTTGTCCGTTCTTTTCTGTCAGGTGACCAATGTGGTCAAATCTGATTGGCTGTCAGCTCTAGTATGGTTGAACCACCTTCTGTATCTGTGCCTGTAAAACCACAGGCAACCATAGCAACAATACTAATCCTTAAAAGTCTTATGGGTGAAACAAATCTAAATATGCATTAAAGGACCATACCGTCAATTTTGCATGTTTGAGTCTAATGTATTCAATTTTCATACATGTTATGTTACTGACAATCATTTCCCAAAGGATAAAACCATATTTCAGTTTTCCTGATATTTTTCAAAATCTCTTAATATTTCAAAATTAAATATTCAAGTGATACACCCACCTTAAAAATCCATGTTTCTCCTGCTAATAGTTACACAGCCTTATGAAGTCACGGTCCTTTAAATTTTTCCATAAACGCAGGTCTTCTTTTGGGACTATATTCCCCGGTGGAGGCATACATTCACTCCACGCTTTTTATTGAGCTTAAACACTAAAATTACATAACTTCTAAAAAAACCTGAATACACGTCTTGTTGGTGATGATGGATTACCTATCCCAAGAACGTTTACAGTATCAACAAGTTGATTTTAATAGCAGAATGAACTGAAACCAATGGAGGTCTGGAAGGTAGGAAAAACATTTTTAATTCACCGTTCCAGTAGTATGCTTTGGGAAATGATTGTCAGTAACGTTACATGTATGAAAATTGAATATATTAGGCTCAAACATGCAAAATGGGTGGTATTGTCTTTTAAAGCCTTACGGATGAAACAAATCTAAACATATGTTAAAGGACCATACAGTCGATTTTGCATGTTTAAGCCTGATAAATGCGACACTGCATAGATGTTACGTTACTGACAATTTCCAAACATAAAATTGTATTTTAGTTTTCCTATTATTTTTTCAAATCCCCGAATCTTTAAAAATCAAACTTTTGGGTGATACACACAACCTAAAATTCAATAGTTTGCCTGCTAACATGTATGTCTGAATGTAGAAGCCACAGTTTTGTTTTTTTTTTATTTTTTTTTTCAATTTCTGGTAAAAGCCGTCTTCTCCTGGGACAAACTGTTCTTCCTACCTTCCAGGCTGCCGTTGGTTTCAATTCATTCCAGTACGCTTCAAAAATCAACTTAGAGAGACTTGAAACACGCTTGAACAACACGTCTATTACACTTTTTGTCAAAGTAACTTTATTTAACTGATCCAACACGGAGCTGCATGGAAAACAATATATGTCTCCGCCAGGGAAAATAGTCCCAGGAGAAGGCAGTTTTTACAGAGAAATTTAAAAATGAGCGTCTCTTCTACATTTAGACATACATGTTTGCAGGCAAAACATTGAATTTTAAGGTGTGTGTCACCTGAACATTTGATGTTGAAAGATCTGAACAATCAAACACGGTTACATGTTTTGGAAATTTGTCAGTAACGTAACAAGTAACAAGCAGACAAAATCACCGATATGATCCTTAAAAACAGACAAAGATTCCCTTTAACATCAGAAGCTAAACCGTGGATCACTCACCGTTCCATCAGGTATGCTCGTAGGATGCGGAGATGGGAATGAGTGTGTGTGTGTGTGTGTGTCGGCTGGTCTTGTTAAGCGGGTTGGATTGACCTCTGGACTTTACACGGAGCTGTGGACTTTAGAGAGGAGCGTGTAATCTTTATGGAGGAGATACGGAGGCTGTGTTGTAACGGTTGACAGATATCGCCGTCGACCTGCACATAACATGTCATCTACATGTGTTCAACCTTCTTCAGGCCTGCACGCATTCCACTTTCTGCATATGTAAGCCGTGCTTTCCTCTGCATTTTTTTTTTTTTTTTTTTNTTTTTTTTTTTTTTTTTTGTTAAAGGATATGAAGGAGCTGTCTCCTATCATTAAAAATAACAGAGAAAATAAAAATCCTCCACATAATCCACCAGCTCCTGCAGAAAAGAAATGAAAGCGAATGGAAAGATTAAAGGGCCATACCGGTGATTTTTGCATGTTTAAGCCCAAATACTATCCACATACACGTTACTGACAACTATTTTCCAAAATATAAAACCATATTTCAGTTGTTTTTTTTTTTTTTTNTTTTTTTTTTTTTTTGTTTTGTTTTTTTTACTGTATTAATAGATATCAACAGGCTATTAACATTGCAAAACACGCATGCAGTGCTTGAAGTGAGCCTATACTCACCAGTACGCAGTACCGGGACCTCTGTGGTTTCATTCCAGAGTACCGGACATTTTCAGGAGTACCAGAACCTCTCATAAATCTTCTGTATTCTACTTCTGAACAACGCAGAGGAAAATCATAGAAACAACAACAAAGGTTGCAGCCGGATGACTGGCACCTTTTTTTGTCCACTTCACGCACTGCATACAAGTATATATAACTGAAATAACCCAGTACAGGGAGGGAGTACAAGTATCTAGTTATATCTACACTTCATAAATTCCTACATGAAGTCAATAGGATATAAGGTTTCCCTTATTTTAGTTTTCCTGTTATTTTTTGCCAAATCCTAATCTTTCAAATGTTCAGGTGATACACACCTAAAAATTCAATGTTTTGCCTGCTAACACGTATGTTTGAATGTAGAAGGGACGGTCGTTTTCAATTTCTTGGCAAAAGCAGAGAAAGGGTTTTTGTTGGAGTAACTTTTTTTTTTTAANTCGTTTTCAATTTCTTGGCAAAAGCAGAGAAAGGGTTTTTGTTGGAGTAACTTTTTTTTTTTAACTGATCCACACAGCCGCATGGAAGGAAATGTATGTCTCCACCGGGGAATATAGTCCCAGGAGAAGACGGCTTTGACTGAGAAATTAAAACGATTGTGCCTTCTACATCCAGTGTTTCCCATACATATGATCTACCTGGGCGGCCCACCCAGGTAACATACATTTAATGATGTCGTCAAACCGCTGACCAAAACATCGCTAAAAGATGGAATAAATTTGTGATCTTACCGTCGTTTGGAAGGTTAAAGTGTCCTAAAAAGATCCCATAATTAGGTTTTGTCACCGTTAATCCTTTTTACAGCATAATTCCCATAGACCAGCATCTATCTCCTTCCTTATGAGCGTACCGTAAATGCTCCAATAGTGCCAGGTCCTTTTTTTTTTTTTTTTTTTTTTTTTTTTTTNCTAATTTTAAAATATATGTAACCTTCATGCTTCTCACCAAAGTTTCCCTCTGCTGTGTTATAGTTACTTTCTTTAGTTTTCCTTTAAAACCCTGCTGAGGTCCAATGAAAATGCACTCATTGTGTTACTCTGGTTACCTTGCAACCAGAAGTATACAGCCTGGTAGAGGCATTTTCAACTAGATCTGAGTGTTTTTTGCTTTTTCTTTGCACTTTTAAAGCCAAATAGCCATGTTAAACTTTTGCTGGAATCTTCTATTGCACAGTTGTCTTGCCCATCGCCATAAGTAAATTTTCATCCTGTGGGAAACACTTCATACGTTACATGTTAGCAGGTGAAACACTGACTTTTAAGTTGAACATTTGATTTTGAAAGATTAGGGGATTTGGCAATGTAACAGGAAATCTAAAATGCGGTTTTATATTTTGGAAAATATTGTCAGTAATGTAACGTGTATGTATCGGGCTTAAACATATAGAATCGCCGGTATGGCCCTTTAACAGGACAGGCTGACCCAAAGAAAAACAGGGTGCTGGCTTCAGTCAGGCTACATTACTATTACAGAACAAAAGACAGATTTTGTGTAATTATATAAACTCATAAAGAGTATAAATTACCCAGTTACACATAACGAGCTCCAAAGGCATTTTCTATTGCTCATATTTCTCTCTCTCTCTCTCTCAGCGTTAGCCATATAACTGATGCGACAACCATTCTGTGGTCTGTGGCTTGTTCTGTCTTTCTTCACCTCTCCGTTTCTCTCGTCCTCCATCCCTCCGCTCGCTTTGTCAGGACACGGGGAGTTGTGGTCAGGGGGAATTGTGGGAGGAAGAAGCAGAGAAATAAACACCGCATCCCGATGAATATCATGTCAAATCTGCCTCGTTACGACCAGAAACTCTTTGCTTTGTCTGTCTCGCGCGTTTTGTTGATCTCCCGTTCACTCTTTTTGAAGTCGGTGCTCTCCTCGGAGCCTCGCGATGAACCGAACTTGCAGCCGTCCACCGCACGTCCATAAATCATGAAATCAACACGTTATTTGATGCGTTATTTTTTTGGCTTGAAGATGAATCTTTCCATTCATCCAAAACTTTGATAGCAGGACAGCTGAACAAATCATATTTTATATTAATGCTCCCCAGAGGATGAACCCTGTTGGCTTTGGCAGAGGCGAATCTAGTGTCTGTGGAGGCCTCTGCAAAAAATAAAATAAAAAATACATGCTAGGCCCTTTGGACTTTTTCTTTTTTACCTAGATGACATTAACTTACCTCGAAGTTTGTGACATGACGGAGGGGTTTCTGTTGCGGTGTGTTGCCTTCATCATGGTATGAAGGTGATGATGTTTATGGATGTTGATGGAACTGCTTGAAAAAAGAAAAAACCTATATATAAAAAAAGAGAGAAAAAAAGGTGTGTTGTATCATTATTAATACCATTAGGATGACCTGAACTGATGTTAAAGTAGATAAAATATAACATTGGGGGAGGGATATGTTGGCACCATATATCCTCCTCGTGTGTGTATATATATATATGTGTATCTATATCTATACGTATATCTATATATATATAAATATAGGTATAGATACAGATATATATATATAGATAGATAGATATACATATATATATATATAGACATATATATCTATAGATATATATAGATAGATATACATACATATATACACATATGTAGTATATTTTACATGTGACCTGCCAAGGAACTGCAGATGAAAATTAGCACTAAGCTAACTCTGTTACAATACATCAAATGGCAACATTTATGTTTAACATTGTACATAGTCCCTTTTAAATAAATAAATGAATAAAATAAATAATCACAGATTTAGCTCAAACAACCGCTGTCCTTAGATAGCTTACTAAAACAAAGTCCAGCAACTAGCAAGTTCAAATAAAAGTAACATAAAATAGAAAAAAATTAAAGTCAGATAGCTAGCCTAGTAATTCTAGGCTAACTAATTCAGCTAACAATGTGAGCTAGGTTAGCTAACGTTACGCAAGGAAATGTTACTCCAATCACTTCACAAACAATTCATCTTGTTCTGTTCTTCATCTGTTTGTCATAATTATCTCTTTACCTCTGTCATCTTCCTCTTTTCCTCTTCTCGTTGCCCTTTTCTCTTTTCAGAACCCACGAGGTGAGTCCTCTTCGTTTTGTTTTTGTCACTGTCGTTGTTGGTTCATCGCAACTCTCTCGTGTTGTCAGGCAACTCAATAAAGCTTTGGTGAAAAAAAACCAAAAAACTCCCGCGCTGCTGGCTCGTAACGCGGTGAGGCTCATACAAACCACAAAACTGATTTAAAAAAATGAATAAATTAATGAAACGTGGCCACGATTTAACTAAAACAAGGGAACGAATAATAAAACATGCCACGTATTAACGAAAATGGGAACGAATTATAATATATAGCCATGATATCCATTTTTCCCCTGCGGATGTTATATAAGGGGCTCCGTAAAATTATTTGACTATTAGTTTATTTTTAAATCATACTGCTGAAATAATTATCATATCTTAAGAAACAAATCCAGATTTTCCCGCCTGATGATTATCTGATGAGTGCACGCACGGCGCCCTCTAGTGCATGTCAGCTGTATTGCGGTTAATCTCTTTCGACTTGTGAAATAATCCAGCAATTTTTTTTTAAAAATCCACACTAAATATGTAACGGAAACATCAAGGCAAATAATAGCAAAAGTTGGATCTTAGAAATGTTCATGTATTTTGGCAAAAGATATAATAATAATAAGATTAATATTCCTTCTAATTACAGAATCTAATATGGGAATCCCACAGCTAGCCTGTCTGGTATTGATGACTTCTAGAGTAAATATGTGATCAATCAAACGTTTCTGAGAGCTGGACAGATCTGGTTTGTAATAAAATAATAAAAAGCTGATAACATCAAACTTTCTTTACGTCTGCAACTTTACGACGAGCGGACAGACGGAGAAACACCAGACATTTCAGTTTCCTCCCCAGCGTCTCCTAGCACTGCTGCAGTTTACAGTTACAGTCAACTTCTAACGAGGCAATTAAAATAGGAGCTGGCAGGACCTGACACACACGCACGCACGCACGCACGCACGCACGCACGCACGCACGCACGTCTCGTTTCAAACATCCACAGACATCCCTCCCTCCCTCCCTCTCTCACTTCCTTTCTCTCCCAGTCTTCTTCTATCTCGCACACCCTCAATCTCTCTCAATTACTTCTGTCCTCCTGCCATCCCTCTTTTCTTTCTTTTCACCCCCTCCCCTCCCCCAACTCCTGCCAATGCCGATGCCTAATAGTTTTGAGCAACACAGTCTGCCCCCCCCCACCACACACACACACATAACTCCCACCCACCCCATCTGAGAGA
>VXCM01004159.1:28058-61873 GCA_014773175.1 Lucifuga dentata
CGGGCGAGGGGGGGGGGTTTGATTTTAGCTCTGCTCCAATGAAGGTATCTCTGATGCATTATTGCTATGGACATACAGACTGTGTGTGTGTGTGTGTGTGTGTGTGTGTAGGTTGGATGGTGTGTGTGATTGTGGTTGATATGTGTCACGGTTTGAGGTTTTGAGGTGGTGCCAGCTCTGAATGATGTCTGCAGAAGACGAGCGCCGGCTATCCATCATGCCATCCGTCATGCTATCCGTCATGCTATCGGGTTACATTTTACTTTTATTTTTATTTTTTTAGCTAATCTTGTCAAAAAGTGACTCAGAAACAAATGCGACCCAGAGTGAGCTGCATTTTCTGCATTAACATTCCCAGAAAACAATTGAACACTCCGTCTACCACACACGCCATCAACATGTGAACTCAGAGTTAGCATTAGCTTCGTTAGCCTGCCCCCTGTACCCTAAACGCAACAGGGGGCGCCACTGAGTCTGATCTACTTAAGTCATTCCTCTCTGCATGGAAGCCTGCATTCCAACTAAACTGAGATTAATTCTCTCTATATAAACTCTCTGAGAAATGACAAACTGCACACACACACACACACACACACAAGGCTCCTTGCCAGTGTGTATGAGTGATGGCTGCATTAGGTCCATGGAAGACCTTCTGTATGACAGTTATGATGCTAAAGGAGCTCTCCATCTGTCACACACACCCACACACACACACACACACACACACACACTCAGAGAATTTAACTTTAAACTCTATTAAAGGTGGAATCAAGGATCAAGGTGAAGAAAAATAAAGAATTATGAGCTTATTGTTTTATTAAACAAATCATCCTGCTTTACGCACATACACACACACACACCCACACATACACACACTTCAGCAGTTCTGACACCAGCGGCTAGTCAGAGCCCACAGATAATGCTGTAAGGAGATGGTCAATACTAATTCACTCAGCCTAACCTGCTTAGCACTGACCAGTCAGTGTGTGTGTGTGTGTGTGTGTGTGTGTGTGTGTGTGTGTGAGGGAGCGGAAGGAGAAAAACGGAGCATGTGTTAGCGCGTGTTTCCTTTTTTGGTGTAAGTGAATGTGTATGTGACAAACTGTGAGTACGTGTGTGTGAGGCTAACAACCTGTGTGTGTGTGTGTGTGTGTTCGTGTAAAAACCCATTTAGCGCTCCCTGTACATATTTCTTTGCTGTAACATGAGGCGCAGCTGGAGACCGGATCAATAGAAATGTTTCTTTGTTAATGAAGATGTGTGTGTGCGGGTGTGTGTTTGGAGGTACTGGTTGGGGGAGCACTTTATGTTGACCGCTACCTCTGACCACAGTGGTCAGTCAGTGAGTGACACACACACACACACACACACACATACACACACACACACACACACACAGGTCAAGGGCGCAGACGTCTGATCCTTTTCTATAATTCCCCAAGGTTTTGCAGCATCGCCGTTATTAAACATGTTTAATTTTAAAGGACCATCCCGGCGATTTTGCACATTTAAGCTCAATAAATACTCCCCGCACACATTACGTTACTGACAATTTCCAAAAACGTAAAACCGTGTTTATAGTTGTTTGTTGTTTTGCCAAATTCCCGAATCTTTCAAAATCAAATGTTCAGGTGATACACACACACACACACACAAATTCAAATTCAATGTTTTGCCTGTTAAATAAAGTTACTTTGGCAAAAAAAAAAAAAACAAATCTAATAGACGTCACGTTCTCTGTGATGCATTATTTATCTCAGTACATTTGAAGTCTCTACAAGTTCATTTTTATACCGTACTGGAATGAACTGAAACTAATGACAGCCTGAAGGTAGGAAAAACAATCTAAAATTTACCACTCCAGTCGTATGTTTTGGGAAATAATTGCCAGGAACGTAATGTGTAAGCGGATTGTATATTTTGGGCTCAAACATGGTAAATCGCTGATATGGTCAGACTTGGGTAGTAACAGGATACATGTAACAGCGTTATGTAATCAGATTACAAAAAAAAAAAATAACGTAACTGTATTCTATTACAGTTACAGAGAAAAGTGTAATCAGATTACAGATACATTTATAAAAAAATGGGGATTACTATCAGGATTAAGCTTGAATAGAATGAGTTTCTGTCAAACGCACACGTGCACATAACATCTCTCTCAACGCTGCTGTTCTGTTTACAGCGTCGCCATGGATACCAGTAAAGAAAAAACGCTTTCACTGTGGAAATTTAGCCACTATTTTGCCATTTTTTTGTCAGAAAATGGAATAACATCACAGCAATTTCTGCTTTCCAGCTCTGAAAATACTGTCAGCATCCAAAAACTAATCTAAAGAAGACTAACCGCTATGCTAGCTACACAGAAACCAGGTAGCCAAAGCTAATGCTAGCCAAAGCTAACTGTAGCCAGCAATTTGATACCACAACTACCAATTATTATTATAATTATTGTAGTGACTCTCAATGAAGCACAGAAAGATGCTGTTAGTTTGATGATTTATTAAAGTAGGTCGTAGCAACACCATAACAGTCAATTAGCATCTTTTTTTTTTAGCTTCTGATTTGTTAAAAAATACTGTAGATGCTCTTAATCCATGTACAAAAACTTTATAGACAATTTTGTTTTTGCTTCGTAAAAACAACAGATTTTATTTTTGCTTTGTTAACTGTATTATTCTGTAAGCCTATAATTTAGTTTAGAAATGGAAAGCATACTGCCTGAATTTAAGTTTCATGTGCCCATTTTCTTTCCTCAGGCTATCTTACATAGTTTTATAGAATACACTTAAATAAAAATCTATATAACATATATAAAAGTCATCTTATTGATTGAAGTAATCCAAAAGCAACGGAAAGTAATCAAGTTGAGTAATTGGATTACGTTACAGATCACATTTTTTTAGCAGGTAATTAGTAGCAGTACCGGATTACATGTTTAAAGTAACCCTCCTAACCCTGGATATGGTCCTTTAACATGTGTGACCCAAAGTTACAGTAAAGTTTAGCAAACTTTTACCAAGATTTTGCATGATTATGATGATAATTTTCACCCGTTTGTTCATTACTTTGCAGGCGTGAGGCTTGTACGGGCTGGCAGGCTGCGCGCAAGGTGAAAGGGCTGATGGGAAACAGCTTCCCTTCCTCTATCATCATCATATCTCTTATTGACATTCGGTGCGGCGACATTTGCATGTGTAATTTATACATCACTCACACAAACCGTCGAGTATGCATGATTTCCCAACGTCAATATTTCATCCGTGCTTTATTCCGCGATCACCAAGTTCCTGCGAGGCGTGACGCGTTCGGGTGCCAGTCGGCAGGCATGTTCGTGTGAGCTCAGTCATACGTGATAACGGGAAGTTAATGATTAAAGGGTGATTAGATTTGGATCAGGGATGTTTATGAAGATTGGAGTTCGAAGTTCAAAGGTCAAAGTCAAAGCCGGTGTTGGCACACGTAGTTAATTATCCGTGCTGTTCTCACACACAGGAATGTTTGCTGAAACACAACTGATTATTCAAACTTTATCCATTGTTTGGTTCTCTAGCCTCTTCACACAAATAATCAATAAAACTAATAACTGTTCATATGGGTCTCGTTTATCGGCACCCTTCAAGCTGCTAACGTGCAAAATTACAAGTTTTATCTGCTGCGGATGTTTGAGAATTAATACAAGTATCAACCTTATGTATGACATCGTATGAATTCATTTATTGGTATTTCTTTTTTTGTTCTAAAAAAATATGGGAATATAGGAGCCCTCTGCTTGTGCTGCGAAAAGATAATTTAACTGATCAACTGAAGAACGTAGATAATTTGTTTAAATGTTGCCACTTTGTTTGGATTAGTTTGGACGGTTTAGATCAGTTTAGACTGGTTTTGATTCATTTGGATACGTTTGGTTTAGATTTGGATATGTTTGTTTTAGGTTTTGGAAATGTTTCGTTTAGGTTTTGATTGGTATGATGGGTTTGGTTTGGATTTGGATAAGGTTTGGTTTAGGTTTTGATTNGTTTAGGTTTTGATTGGTATGATGGGTTTGGTTTGGATTTGGATAAGGTTTGGTTTAGGTTTTGATTGGTATGATAGGTTTGGTTTGGATTTGGATAAGGTTTGGTTTAGGTTTTGATAGGTTTGGTTTAGGTTTTGATTGGTATGATAGGTTTGGTTTAGGTTTGGATAGGTATGATAGGTTTGGTTTAGGTTTTGATTGGTATGATAGGTTTGGTTTAGGTTTGGATATGTTTAGTTTAGGTTTTGATTGGTCTTGATAGATTTGATTTAGATTTGGATAGGTTTGGTCTAGATCTGGATAGATCTGGTTTATATTTGGATAAGTTTGGATTGGTTTGGTTTTGGTTTTGATTGGTCTTAATAGATTTGGTTTAGATTTGGTTTAGATCTGGATAGATTTGGTTTATATTTGGATAAGTTTGGATTGGTTTGGTTTTGGTTTTGATTGGTCTTATAGATTTGGTTTAGATCTGGATAGATATGGTTTATATTTGGATAAGTTTGAATTGGTTTGGTTTTGGTTTTGATTGGTCTTAATAGATTTGGTTTAGATTTGGTTTAGATCTGGATAGATTTGGTTTATATTTGGATAAGTTTGGATTGGTTTGGTTTTGGTTTAGATAGGTATGATAGGTTTGGTTTAGGTTTTGATTGGTATGATGGGTTTGGTTTGGATTTGGATAAGGTTTGGTTTAGGTTTTGATANGTTTAGGTTTTGATTGGTATGATGGGTTTGGTTTGGATTTGGATAAGGTTTGGTTTAGGTTTTGATAGGTATGATAGGTTTGGTTTAGGTTTTGATTGGTATGATAGGTTTGGTTTCGGTTGGGATAAGGTTTGGTTTTGGTTTTGATTGGTCTTGATAGATTTATTTTAGATTTGGATAGGTTTGGTTTAGATTTGGATAAGTTTGGATTTATTTGGACAGGTTTGTCGATATGTATCTGCCTCAAATTTGGTACACTTGTGGATATGAAGTATGGACAGAAATGTCAAAATTAAAAGAGTTTCACAACTCAAAATCAGAGCTGTTCAATGCAAAATAAATAAATTAAAAAAAAAAAAAGTTTTCGTGGAGAACATTAACAATCGATGTGTTAAACTTAATGGTGCTAGTGTCTTTTGATTTCCTCAATTTCATGCTTCTGAGGTTAAAAATCACTGGACCAAAGTCATTCTGCCGTTTATCCGAGAGGCTTCAGCTCAAAGTTCTTGGATGCATTCAGTATATAAGAAAGAGGACTGATAAATAAGTCTGATCATCTGCTGTCCTCTTTTCTTCCTTCCCTCTATCCATCCATACTTCCCCTGCACGACATGCATCAGCGGCTCTAATGTGTATGTATGTGTGTGTGACAGCGCGCATTGATCCCCTGTCATCCTGATCACATTACGACCCCCTCCGATTAGATCTACATTTTTAATTTTCCTCCGCGGATGACAAAAAAAGACGAATATGGAGGATTGAGCGATGGAGGGATGAGAGGAGAATTTTAGATGTGGATGAAGATGGCGAGGTCACCGGAGGTCAGCGAGCAGAGATGAGGAGAGAGAGAGAGAGAGAGAGAGAGAGTGACACGAGCAGGCAGCATTTAGCATTAGCTTAGCACGACGTGACTTTGGAGGAACCATACCTGTGTTTTTAGCATGTTTATGTTATTGTGATTTTTGACGTCTAAAAAATGACGGTTCTGCACCTGGAAAAGGTCAAGTCACAACCTGATTCAAAATAACTTTATTGTCTCCGTCAACGAGGCAATGTGATCACATTTGTTAGCAGGGTATCTGGAAAGGCTGTGGACAACGTTGGAAGAAATCTGGGGGACAAATAGATAATGTTGAGAGGAAGAAGAAGAGACTAAATCTGGAAGATGATCCGATCATTTTCAGGATCCAGAAGTTTTTAGTCTGTAAAACTAAAAAATTAAGGTATGGGCGCTTGGTAACAAATGTGATCAGGATGATGATGTTTTAAACACAGACAGACAGACAGACAGACAGACAGAGAGGTCTGACTGACCTGTGTAGGACACATCTACACCCCATCATCTGTCTTAAAAAGCATACACCATTTTAATGTTATTATAATAATCATATTTGTTATCATTATAGTCTGTGGTCACCCCCCTCCCCCACACTACCAATGTACATCACACATATCTAAGGAAACACACACACAACACAGTAAGTGAAATAGATTACACACCGTTAGAATAAAAGTCACAACCTTGGACAGACTATCATAAAGAAACTGTCTCTCTGTGTGATTGGTTTGACCTCCTCCTCCTCCTCCTCCTCCTCCTCTTCTTTTGGCTTTATCTGTTCACCTTTTTCTTTATAGGCTGATGTGTCATTTAAATAGACCAGTGTGAAAGTGAACTTTAAAGACAATCACAGCAAATCAACATAGACTAGTATCTGTGTGTGTGTGTGTGTGTGTGTGTGTGTGTGTGTGTGTGTGTGTGTGTGTGTGTGTGTGTAGCCACAAAGACTGTTCAGAGATTGTGGATACTCGTGTTTTCACTTTGCACGTGTTCTTTTCTTACATGCTGGACAATTAATAGCTTGCATTGTTGATTTGTTATCTCTCTCTCTCTCACACACACACACACGCACACACTTCAGTAATCACTGCTATTATCAGTGCACCAAAGGTTACTGATAGTTTTTCTGTACATTTTGTGATGAAGTGATCAGAGCTGGAATAACTTCTGACAGCAGAAAGAAAAGGCGTTCCTCAGCACTTTTAGACCAATTCAATGAGGAAAAGCACTAATGAATGAAATTATTCATTTCTACAGCAGGTATGGGGACGTTGAGACTTTTGATGTACTTTTCTTCCGTTTTGGCTGAAGGACCTCAGGGCGCCTCACACCTCCGTGGTTTGCTGCGTTTCGGTCATACCGGGCTTCATTTCCTGCTCAGCGCGGCTCATCTGTGTAGGTCTGAATGCAGCGATGGACCAAAACCCAGACCGTTTTCAGGAGGCGGCCTCCAAACACACTCAGACCCAATCACCATCCACACTACTTCCAAACTACATACAGAGCAACTTATTGATCCATTAATTGATCTTGATACATCTGCAGATATGCATGATTAATATCCAGTAACTTTACCCTTTTTTCTGATTTCCCTGATTAGCTCAAATTCTGTAAAGAGTCCATGTTATTTTGTTTTTCCGGCATAGTAAACTTTTTCCTGTTGTGATTTTTCTGTCTCCAACCCCCAGATATTTATGGCCAATGAGCAGAGAGAGTGTTATCACATGACTTTTACTGATATATTTTGGGCTGATTGAATGTTTTCCCTTATGAACCTGAATCAAATCAAGCGGTAAACGCAGCACTGAAACTATTTCATCCCCAATTCAGACCAGAGCAAACGATCTGCAGGTCCGATTCAAACCAGAATACACGATCTACAGATCTGATTCAGACCAGAACAAGCAATCTGCAGGTCTACACCAGAACAAACGATCTACGTATCCGATTCAGACCAGAACAAATGATCTGCAGATCTGATTCAGACCAGAGCAAACGATCTACAAATCTGATTCAGACCAGAGCAAACGATCTGCAGGTCCGATTCAGACCAGAACAAACAATCTGCAGGTCCGATTCAAATCAGAATAAACGATCTACAGATCTGATTCAGACCAGAGCAAACGATCTGCAGATCTGATTCAGACCAGAGCAAACGATCTGCAGATCTGATTCAGACCAGAGCAAACGATCTGCAGATCTGATTCAAACCAGAACAAACGATCTGCAGATCTGATTCAGACCAGAGCAAACAACCTATAGACCTGATTCAGACTAGAACAAACAATCTGCAGGTCTGATTCAGACCAGAACAAATGATCTGCAGATCTGATTCAGACCAGAGCAAACGATCTGCAGATCTGATTCAGACCAGAGCAAACGATCTGCAGATCTGATTCAGACCAGAACAAACGATCTGCAGATCTGATTCAGACCAGAGCAAACGATCTGCAGATCTGATTCAGACCAGAACAAACGATCTGCAGATCTGATTCAGACCAGAACAAACGATCTGCAGATCTGATTCAGACCAGAACAAACGATCTGCAGATCTGATTCAGACCAGAACAAACAATCTGCAGATCTGATTCAGACCAGAACAAATGATCTGCAGATCTGATTCAGACCAGAGCAAACGATCTGCAGATCTAAAAACGCCCCAAGTTAGTGGAGTTGTTTGGCAGAAAAGTTAATTATCCATTTTCATCTGTTTGTTTTCACTGTACCTCTCTACCTTCTCCAGCTCCACATCTCCACCCCTCTACCCTCTCTTCTCCATCCCCACAGATAATCTCTCTCTCTCTCCCCGTCTCCCTCTCCTCCACCTCCCCTCTTCCTTATTTCTCTATCTGTCTCGTCCTGGCAAGGCCATTAACTCATAAATCCAATACAGGCCACCTCAACACTATCTGTCTTCTGCCGATGGAGAGTAGGATGGGATGGAGGGAGCGGAGAGGAGGATCAATGACTCCCCCGACTGTCAGTCCGCTCACTCGTTTTCACATCCATCTACCCATCGCCTCCCACACCTCCTCGTCCCTCCCTCCCGCTTTCTTTTCTTGTTTTGTTCCAAACCCAATGACGTGCAGTCCTGGGAATCAGATGCTGACACAGCTTCTCTACACACACACACACACACACACACACACACACACACACACACACACACACACANACACACACACGCCGAGGACGGATGGAACGAAACCTGCAGCATGTACACTCCATTCAAATATCAGACATTACAGATGGAGGGGTCCTGACTGGACTCCTGGATGAAAATGTTGGTGGTGTAAATGTTTGAACTAATGTCAGCATGAATATTAGTGATAAGCCAAAAATAACAACTATTTTTTTGGTTTCCAGGTGTTAAAGTGGGGGAGGACTTTAAAGGACCATACCGGCAATTTTGCATGTTTGAGCCTAATATATTCAATTTTCATACATGTTACGTTACTGACAATCATTTCCCAAAGGATAAAACCGTATTTCAGCTTTCCTGATATTTTGCTAAATCTTTTAATCTTTCAAAATCAAATATTCAAGTGATACACTCACCTTAAAAATCCATGTTTCTCCTGCTAATAGTTACACAGCCTTATGAAACCATGGTCCTTTAAATTTTTCCATAAACGCAGGTCTTCTTTTGGGACTATATTCCCCGATGGAGGCATACATTCACTCCACACTTTTTATTGAGCTTAAACACTAAAATTACATAACTTCTAAAAAAACCTGAATACACGTCTTGTTGGTGATGATGGATTACCTATCCCAAGAACGTTTACAGTATCAACAAGTTGATTTTAATAGCAGAATGAACTGAAACCAATGGAGGTCTGGAAGGTAGGAAAAACATTTTTAATTCACCGTTCCAGTAGTATGCTTCGGGAAATGATTGTCAGTAACGTAACATGTATGAAAATTGAATATATTAGGCTCGAACATGCTTAATTTCTTTTCTATCCCCATGGAGAGAACTAAAAGTGAAACTGTGGGCCGTTATTCCCATTTATAATGGAGTGGAGATGACAAAAACACACGGAAAATAATCCTTCCTCTCCTAAAGTGAAAGTGTGTCATTTTTCCTTTAAGATTAATCACGTTGAGATTAAACACTCACACACACATCACCCCCTCTCCACAGTTTTCTGTTAACTGTATAAGCACGTATAACACCTTATAAGTATTTAGTATTGTATTTCTGTAAAAGCCCATCCACAAATTAATCTTCATGGTGCTACGACACAGACAATGACAATAAAGTTCCTTTTCACAAACTCGCTGAGGGAAAACTCTCTTGCGGGTTAGAAAAAGAGATAAAAAGACGTTTAAAGGCGCTGAAGAATTTTAGGATGGAAGCACCTTGGTGTGAGATGTTTAGGAACTCTGGAGTTAACAACAATTCTGGAACAGAACTGATGCAATCAAAGCTAAACCAGCAACTTCAACTTCCACAGAAGATATTATTTTGACTCAAGCTAGTAACGATACACGCATATTATTCTTCAAGCCATTACATGCCAAGAGTGTGTGTTGTGTGTGTGTGTTTGTGTGTGCGGTGTGTTTATATCTTCATATATCTGGAAGAAACCAGCAGCAGCCTGCCATTTCACAAAGAAATATTGCTGTTGTACACACAGAAAGGATGGCCAGTGGCCTGCAGCTTTGGAACAAACACACACACACACACACACACACACACACACACACACAGTGTGGTTAGAGTGTTTCAGCCCCAAGTGAACCACACTGGCCTCTGGTGAGCCACAGAATCCATGAGGTGTAGAGTGACAAGATCTCTCTCTCTCTCTCTCTCTCTCTCATACACACACATTTTCCCACTTCCACAAACACACACTTACAGGTCTACTGTAACTGCAAGCGTGTTTATATACACACACTTTCAAACACACACACACACAGAGCCTGATATTCATCATCTTCTCACTCCATAGTTCAGTCTGATATTAGCTTCTCATTAGCCGTCTGTGTATCTGCTTATTGGAAAAGATTAACCAATCACAATTAATCAATCAACAACCAATCACCTGACTGTTACATCCAGCCAATGGCATCTTTATTAGCTGATACTTAAAATACATCAGCCAATGTGCAATTAGCTACGATTAAGAAAGATTGGTCAATATATGGACATGCAAAGACAATGATCATTATTGTTATTTTATTGTGTTTATTTATGTTTATTTAATGTTATTTTTCCATAATAAAAAAAAAAATGTACTGTCGCTTTAAATTAAATATATATCAAATGAAATAGCAAATGAAAATCAATAACAAACTCAATTCAAATATGGTCACAAAACTTTCAAATACTGTTAATTAAACATCTTGTTTTAAATGTCCTGATCTGCTGATTCTGGCACAGCCTGATGACATCACCAACTTTAGCTCCACCCACTCACGCTCTGATTGGCTAATGGGATGAAACCAATTCAGTCCTATATGCATATTTATAAGACAGTCATATAGACAGATTTTTTTGATGCATACAGCCTGTCTAATACAAACTCTCTCTCTCTCTCTCGCGCGCGCACACACACACACACACACACACACACATTTTTCTCCAAAGGCCACTCTTCACCTTCCATCAATCCAAATGCTTTTATCTAACAAAATGCAACACAGCCATAACATCACTCACATTAAGCTGCCCAAACACACACACACACACACACACACACACACGTATATCTGTCGTTTTAATCATGGCAGGCGCATCCTCTTTCTCTTGCTCACAGACACATCAGGCACACTCTTGCAAACCCGCTCACACACTTGATCTTATGCTCTCTCTCTGCGACCCTCTTTAATATACACACATGCATACACACGTGCACACACACACACACATGCACGGAGTCAGGTCATGCCCTTCTCGTGTTTCCTTTGACACATGGTAATAGATTCCGCTGTAGCTCTACGCCTCGGCTAAGTGGCCTCACCTTTCACTGAAAACAAATCACTCTCTCACACACACACTCACTCACACACACACACACACACACACACACACTTTCTTCTCTTCCACCTCCATCTCTCTTTCCACACACTCACTTCTCCCTTCATCTCTTCATTTTCTGTCTTTTACCCTCTTTCCTCTTTATCTTCATCTCTCCCTCTCTCTGACCTTCCTCTCTCTCTCTCTCTCTCTCTCTCTCTCTCGCCCTCTCCCATGGGTGCTCTCCTCTTCCTCTCTGTCACTCAGCCCATCATCCTTTTATTTCCATTCCATCTCTCCTTAAGTATCCCCTCCTCTTTTTCTCACTTTCTTCTTTTCAGTCTCGTCTTACGTCTGTCACACACGTCAAAGTCGTTTAATTAAAGCTTAAATTCGTTAAAATGCAATTTCTAAATTATTAATCATTATTAATATAATACAAACAGGAAATGCTACATCATTACTATCATTAGATTAAAAGGAAAACATTAAAATATACTTATTAATCATGCATTTTTATTTATCTATGTATCTATATAGTTATTTATCCATATTTTATCACACTATTTGTTGTTTTTATTTGTAATTTCTATGATTATTTTTATAGTTTATTTAGGAGATATTAAATGTTTTTGTCAAACTTTAATGCAACAGATCCAACATGGAGCCGCACAGAAGAAAATGTATGTCTCCGCCAGGGAATATAGTCCCAGGAGAAGATTTTTTTACCGGAATATTAAAAATTACCGTTCCTTCTACATTTGGATGAACGTGTTTATGTAAAATATTGAATTTTACGGTAAATACGCCACCTGAACATTTGATATTAAAAGATCAGTGGATTTGGGAAAATAACAGGAAAACTAAAATATAGTTTTATGTTTGGGAAAATGGTTGTCACATTTACTGGGCTCAAACAGCCAAAATCACCGGTATGGCCCTTTAAGGAAATAAAATGGTAAAATTTGAGTAATGAAGCAATCAGCTGTCTTCTTTTAAATCACTTCTCAAAATATATTTCATTTCATCAATTATTTTAATTTATTACATTTTCAATTTTGTTGAATTTATTCATCTTTTTTTTAAAAATTTCATTTCCTGTTTTAAATGAAGCAATTTGTTTTGGATAAACACTGTACTAATTGGCTATTTTTATTCCTACTTTTATATTCTAATCCATATTTCATGATAAAAAACCTTTTAATTCATTGTCATTATGGAAACAAATTAAATTGTAATAGTTAAATTGCCTTGGTAATTTCATGTCGGACACACACATACATGACAACAAACAAATAAGCAGCAATATGAATAAAAACAAATAATATATATGTACAGCAAAAAATCAGATATAATTACAGCATGTTCTTATAAATACAAATTAGCTGCAATGAACAAACTGAAGCTGCTGCTTGATAAAATGAGAATGTAGATAAAATAAAGTAAAATTGTTGATAAAGAAATAAGGCTGACGTTAGCATTTTCCGTGGTACTGCACACGCACACACATATATATGCTACATACATGTGCATATACACACATTTACTTCTTATAGCTTTTATTTATATTCTTATCCAAAAGGAAAATGAATGCAAGTCATTCTTTGACCCACAATCAGAATTTATGATGTGATTTTAGTGATTAAATCTATCTTCTTTCTTTTAAATCTTAAAGTCTTAAAGTACATTTTGATTCATTTCAGATTGAAGTTGCAGATGAAAAGGAGGAACTTTTTTTAAAATGAGGCCACAACATTTTTCACAGTTTGTTAACGTGGTAAAATAAACTGAAACTATTTTAAAGTGAATGAGTAGTTTTTATAATCAGCATAAAGAGCAGCAGCCTGAAACACATTTAGAATGGAGTCTGCCTTCTAAAGATGCATGCTGCCCTCTAGCGGCCAATAATGGAATTACACAGACCCACTGCTCTGACTTCTCATATAAGCAAATGTTTTGAACACGGGTCCTTCCCTTTCAGGACCCTTTGCATTTCTCCTATAAAAAGAAAGCTGGGACTGATGATGTGCTGCTTTACATGTTACATGTTATGTACACTCATCTGGAGAAAGCTGGCAGCTCTGTTCGTGTCACGTTTTTTGATTTTTCAAGTGTATTTAATACAGTTCAGCCACAGCTTCCTGCTCAGAAACTCATTTCATGTAATCTGCATAAATCCACAATTGCCTGGGTCCTGGATTACTTAATTCATATGTAAGTATTTGAACTGAAGAAGAAAGTTCTGATACCTTATTCACAAAAACAGGAGCCCTTCAGGGTACAGTTCCAACACCTTTTCTATTTTCCTTTTACACATGTAAACTGTAATTGTAAGCTTAGTATTACTGCTATAGATAAGAATATAATTAATTAATTTCAAAAGCTGGCTCAATAATTGGCATGAAGCTAGATTCATTGGAGACGGTGCTGGAGCAGAGAACAGAGAGGAGAGGTAGGACTGTGTGTCCATGTGCAGCTCATTGTATATTCAGCCTGAAAAGTGTGTTCAGAGGCTGATTTAATATGCTGAGATGCTCCACTGAGCCATTCAGAAGCTTCTTTCCTCAGCGGTGAAACTTTTAAATAAATGACACGTGATAAGGGATGCTGGCGCTATAGTTTTTAGTCCACTGGATTTGTATGTATTTAATAATTTATTAATTATTGGGTATTTCCCCTTGCTGTGTCGTTTGGGTTTAGTCATAGCAATTAGCTGTTTTTTTTTTTTTGNTTTTTTTTTTTTTGTTTGTTTTTTTTTTAATATTGGTGCTTTTTTAAATATTGGACGAGTTTACTTGTATTGATTTTTCTTATTGGTACTTTTTATAGAATATAAGCGGTACTGTCTGTACCTTTTCTCTTGCTTGTGGCGTTGTTACAGTTTTCTGAATTTTTTTTTTTTTTTTTTTTTTTTTTTTTTTTTTTTTTTNTTTTTTTTTTTTTTTTTTAATTTCATTTCAATTATCAGTACAATTAATTCATGACCAAATGTGCTACAGCAGTGACTGATTTCATCTGCAGCCCCAACTGCCATAATATTAAATGATATAAATAAATAAATAAATAAATATTACACTGACACTTTAGCCCACGTTTAACCCTTATGGGGCCCCTACAATCAGCATACATGTGCTTGTCACATGGGCCCCACGATATTAAACCCATGTGGGGCCCGTGTAAAAGCCTCATATGGGGCCCACATGTAAATGCTGGCTGGCTAACATTGTATGTAACTTGAATTTTTTATTTAATAGGCTTTATGGCGGTCGGTTCGTAAGTACGGACTGTTCGTAAGTCGGGGACTGCCTATACTCTCATAATTCATGTGATAAATACGAATTCATGTGATAAATATGTGTAAAAGACCAACAACATTAGAGTTTTGGTCCATGACATAAAGATTAAAATACCATACCAGCGTTTTTGCTCCTTTTTTTTTTTTAAGCTTTTTTTTTTAATTGTAGCTTCTTTTTTTGGCTTTAGCTTTTTAACTTTAGTTTTGCTTTTTTTTTTTTTTTTTTTTTTTTTTTTTTTTTNTTTATTTTCGTTTGAGCTTTTATCTTTCATTTTTATTTTTGCTTTAGCATTTTAGCTTTAGTTTTGTTTTTTAGCTTTCTTATTTGTTCTAGCTTTTATTTTTGCTTTAGCTTTTTAAAGCTTTAGTTTTATTTTAGTTTGAGCTTTTATCTTTAGTTTTTATTTTTGCTTTAGTGTTTTAACTTTAGTTTTGATTTTTAGCTTTAATTTTTTTTTTTTGTAGTTTTAGCTTCTTTTTTTGTTTTAGCTTCTATTTTTGCTTTAGCTTTATTTTAGTTTGAGCTTTTATCTTTAGTTTATATTTGTTTTAGTGTTTTAGCTTTAGTTTTTTTTTTAGCATTAACTTATTATAGTTTTAGCTTTTTTTAAGTTTCAAATTTTATTTTTGCTTTAGCTTTAACTGTTCAAGCTTTAGCTTTATTTTCGTTTGAGCTTTTATCTTTCATTTTTATTTTTGCTTTAGCATTTTAGCTTTAGTTTTGTTTTTTAGCTTTCTTATTTGTTCTAGCTTCTATTTTTGCTTTAGCTTTTTAAAGCTTTAGTTTTATTTTAGTTTGAGCTTTTATCTTTAGTTTTTATTTTTGCTTTAGTGTTTTAACTTTAGTTTTGATTTTTAGCTTTAATTTTTTTTTTTTGTAGTTTTAGCTTCTTTTTTTGTTTTAGCTTCTATTTTTGCTTTAGCTTTATTTTAGTTTGAGCTTTTATCTTTAGTTTATATTTGTTTTAGTGTTTTAGCTTTAGTTTTTTTTTTAGCATTAACTTATTATAGTTTTAGCTTTTTTTAAGTTTCAAATTTTATTTTTGCTTTAGCTTTAACTGTTCAAGCTTTAGCTTTATTTTCGTTTGAGCTTTTATCTTTCATTTTTATTTTTGCTTTAGCATTTTAGCTTTAGTTTTGTTTTTTAGCTTTCTTATTTGTTCTAGCTTTTATTTTTGCTTTAGCTTTTTAAAGCTTTAGTTTTATTTTAGTTTGAGCTTTTATCTTTAGTTTTTATTTTTGCTTTAGTGTTTTAACTTTAGTTTTGATTTTTAGCTTTAATTTTTTTTTTTTGTAGTTTTAGCTTCTTTTTTTGTTTTAGCTTCTATTTTTGCTTTAGCTTTATTTTAGTTTGAGCTTTTATCTTTAGTTTATATTTGTTTTAGTGTTTTAGCTTTAGTTTTTTTTTTAGCATTAACTTATTATAGTTTTAGCTTTTTTTAAGTTTCAAATTTTATTTTTGCTTTAGCTTTAACTGTTCAAGCTTTAGCTTTATTTTCGTTTGAGCTTTTATCTTTCATTTTTATTTTTGCTTTAGCATTTTAGCTTTAGTTTTGCTTTTTAGCTTTCTTATTTGTTCTAGCTTCTATTTTTGCTTTAGTTTTTTAAAGCTTGAGTTTTATTTTAGTTTGAGCTTTTATCTTTAGATTTTATTTTGCTTTAGCATTTTAGCTTTAGTTTTATTTTTTAACTTTTTGTAGCTTTAGCTTTCTTTTTTGTTTTAACTTCAATTTTTGCTTTAGCTATTTAGCTTTAACTTTTTCAAGCTTTAGCTTTATTTTAGTTTGAGCCTTTATCTTTAGCTTTTATTTTTGCTTTAGCTTTTAGCATTTTTTTGGCTTTAGATGTAATTTTTTTAAGCATTATCTCTTATAGTTTTAGCCTTTTAAGCTTTACCTTTTTAAAGTTTTTAGCTTTATTTAATTTTAACTCCTTAAATGTTTTGTTGTTTTTATCGTGAACATTTTGAATGCATGTTTATCGTCAGACATTTTTATATTCTTCCTTCCAGAAATCATTTAGCAGGGTTTTGAGACTCGTTTGATTTCGTTAATCTATCACAGCGAACATCAACTCTGCATGAATTTTATTTTCATAACTGCTCTTAAATGCAGGCGGAGTTGCAGAACGATTTGATAAATTTGACAAAATTCAAAGCGGACACGATGTTGTCATTTTTTCTCTATTTGTATTTTATTAAGATTATGAATAGTTGATTTTTGATGAGGTATTACTCGCCGGAGCTCTTTGTACAGGCCTACATGTATGCTGCTTTCCAAAACGTCTTCATCAGTTTGTGTGTAATTAAAGGGATAGTACACCTTTATTTCAACGATTCATGTGTTACCTCCAAAACAACATATGAATCTTTGAAATAAAGGTGTACTATCCCTTTAATACGCATTTCATCTTCAACCGTACCTACAAAGTATCGACTCTCTCTATCTTGTAACCTTGGGCGTAGATATGATGGTCAGGAAAACTGAAGATCCTTTGTTTGCACCTGTGGCGAGAGACGAAAACACGCTGTGGCTGTCTGGCCGTGAGGTAACGGCGTGCTCGGTCAAGTGACCGCCTACACAAACAGCTGATAGGTTTGTGTCCCACCATAAAAGCGAGTGTGATTTTGCTGTGTTTGCTCTCATCGCCCTCATAATAAAAAAGAAGCGCTTTTGACCCGTCGCGCTTCTATTTTGCGTTCTCTGAGTATAGAAACATTCTCTCTGACGTTTTAAATTAAATGATAATTAGCCTGACATACAACAAAAAGCACGATTTGTGAGATTTCAGTGCAAGAAAGCATCCATGTTACAGTGTCCATGTTTGCAGATGATCAGTTTTCCTCTGTCGGAGCGTCCATGAACGCACCACCAAAGATACTTCTAAATATTGCAGAAAGTCTGGTTTTAACTGCACAGACGTGCGACTCATTCAGCTCGTATCCTCTATTTCTTCGCTGAAAATGTCTGCTGAGTTGTAAAAAAAAAGAAATGCGTGAAAAGAGAGAGAGAGAGTTAGAAAAAGACGAATGGAAAGACGGTGAGACAAACGGAGACAGACAGCCTGCAGTTTCCTGCAAGAACAAGATGGATGAGCAGGAAGACAGAAGAGGAATGCTGCTTCCGTAGGTTTCCTCAAACTCTCTCTTTTGCTATGTCGCGCTCTCGTCTCACACACACACACACACACACACACACACACACACACACACACACGGTGTATCAGCGTCAAAGCTCAGTGCAGACAGATGGAGAGAAGTAATGAATGAGTGGATGTTCTTAAACTGAATTCTCTTTCCCCAGCAACTGACACACACACACACACACACACACACACACACACACACACCGTTACTTCTCTTTCCACAGTCAAGCATGTTTTCCTCTCTTCCTCTCCTTCCCCAAATTTTCCCAAATCCTTAATTCCTTCATCTTTATTCCATCCCTGTATCTCGGTTAGATGACGTAGGGTGCACGTGGGGTGAGGCGGGGCGGGGTNGGGGGGGGTGTAATGGGGTGATTATTGGTGGGGTGGCGTCCCATCGTCACTCTGTACAACTTCCTGTCTGTGGGATTATTCGTCCCACAAAGGAAAAGACAAAAACCTTCGTCGTTTGGACACGACGGCTCGGCCTTTCTGCGCCCTTTGATGTGCATCCCACGCTGCTTTCTACATGCTGTATTCGTGTGTGTGTGTGTGTGAGAGTGTGTACTTGTGTGTTGGCGTGTGTTTGAGTTGCGTCGAGCAGCCTTTCTTCGAAGTTCAAACTGACCTCCGAATTGTGTGTGTTTGCATACATGAGTTTGCCGTGTCGTTTTCTGTGTTTGAATGTTGTATTTGCAAGCTGCGTGTGTGTGTGCGTGTGTGTGTGTGTGTGCGGGGGTAGTCAGTGTGGCACCAGGCCCTCATGCGTCAGAGGGCCTTTCTCTTTCTGTGGCCCCTGAGCAAACATATTAAGAACTACCTTATCACAGCTTATACAGTGCGCGCACACACACACACACCAGATTCACAAAAAGGCAGCTTTTGACTCCAAACACACAAAGCTCAACAGCAAACTCCCCAAATGTCACCACTCCTTTGACGAGGAAGGGGCGGAGCTAGAGAGCTCTCCAGAGCTCTCATTGGCCAACAGTGGCCCATTGGTCAAACGGCGAGGGTCAGACGTGGCTTTATAAAGGCGAGGCAGGTCGAGAAGTTCAAGAAGAGTAACATCTGACTCGGCGACTCCGACAAGCCTTCTTAAAGAGGCGCATCCGTGGAAAATGAAAGAACGCTGAAGACGAGAAAAAGGTCAAAATTTATTTAACGATAACATCGCCTGAGAGGTTGATGATTACCAGCGACTGGTTGAACATCGAGAAAGAGTTCAGGAAATTCCTGAGAAATCGCGACTGAAGCAAGTATTTCAGATTTCGCTGTCAAAAACTCTAAAGAGCATTTGGGGAAATCTGAAACAATGTCCGTAAAACTCCGAGATCAGCGGGAAGCCTGAAGACCGCGGCGGGAAAGAGACGATTGCTTTTTACCGGAACCTTCTCCACGCACCCAAACGCCTTCAAAGTCCCGTTGAGGCGCGTTCGCCAACGCCCACGATGCCTAACGCATCAGCGCTGGCGTCGGCGATGAAGGCTGGCGTGATGACGCTGATGATTGTCGGGATGGGAGCGGCGGCGGCGGTGCCCGCTCAGAGAGGTAAGGACAGGAAATGTTGCAAAAAGGAAGTTGGACGTGTGGTGGCTGCAGGAAGTTCGCTGCCCTGAGCTGTGACTGCCAGGCTGCTTTAGAAGCGAAACCGATGTCTGTAAACCGATCGAAACCGATGTTTTTAGCGCGTTCATGTCTGATGCTAAGTTAAGGTAGCTAAAGGAGCATACCGGCAGTTTTGCAGGTTTTAGCCCAATAAATACAACACGCTGCATAACTGCCAAACATTTTCCAAGCATATTACTGGAGTGGTAAATATTACAATTGTTTTTCCCCCTAAGCTATAAAAACCTTCATGTAGAGACTTGAAATGTGCTTCAGATAAACAATCGATCATTGCAAACACAATGTTGATTTTTTTTTTTTTTTTNTTTTTTTTTTTTTTTGTCAAAGTAACTTTATTTAACTGGTTCGACATGGAATTACTCCGCGGGGGAATGTAGTCCCAGAAGAGGACGGTTTTTACTGAAAACTTAAAACAACAATCAATTCTACATTCAGGCGAATGTTTTAGCAGGTGAAATGTTGAATTTTACGGTGCGTGTATCACCTGAACTTTTTATTTTTAAATAATGGGCAGTTTGGAAAAATAACTGGAAAACTAAAATATGGTTTATGTTTTGGAAAATTGCTGTCAGGAAAATAACGGGTAGTGTTTATTGGTCTTAAAAATCACAATATGGTCCTTTAAAACATGCAAAATCACCAGTATGGTCCTTTAAGTAGAGAAGTGGACAAAACAAGCATGCACCCAGATGGTGCAGGATGATAACCAGCAGCTTTCTTCTTCTTCTTCTTCTTCATGTGCACCACGTTCTCCTCTTTTCACTGGCCTGGACAGCTTGGAACACTGAGTTTTTGTTTTAGGGTAATCTTTGCCCTGAGTGATGCATTCAGGTCCATCTTCTCTTTCCCATTCCCACCACGTGTTCCAGCATCGCGTTTAACCCTGTTCCAGCGCTTTTTTGTTGGTTTTTTTTGCTGTGCATGAAGGACTTTCTCATCCTTCGAAGAATGACATTTACGTTAGCTGCCTTCAGGTCACCTCAAATCCCGTTTCACATCCAGAGAACGTCGGCCAGATGTGGAGCTTTAACGCTCAGAATCAAGTCTTGAAGGAGACGTGTCGTCCTCCAAAATGTCGCCTGACTCTCTGACGTTCACTTCTGCGCCGCACAAGTATTACTATTGACTATTTCTACTCTGTGTGTGTGTGTGTGTGTGTGTGAGGAGGTCATTCTATCCAAATACATTCACAACTAAGCCACATTGTTGTAACACCCCCAAAACACCTCTCAGACGTCATTACACACACACACACACACACACACACACACACACACACTCTTATGTCACAGCTGAAGGTCCCATAGCAACTGGAACTAACAACTACTACTAGCAACTGGAATCCCATCAAAGTGTGTGTGTGTGTGTGTGTGTGTGTGTGTGTGTGTGTGTGTGTGTGAGACTATTTTAGTGTCATTTGTGACACTTGGAGACACTTAAATCTGAGTTGCAGCCTTGGAACCTGAGGGATCTACACAAAGCCCTTAGTGTCTTAGTTAAAGGACCATACTGGTGATTTTGCATGCTTAAGTCTATAAATACATCCCGCATACATGTTATGTTACCGACAACCATTTTCCAAAGCATAAAACCACATTTTAGTTTCCTGTTATTTTGCCAAATCCCCTACTCTTTCAAAATCAAAGATACTTGTGGGGCTTTAAAGGACCATTTTGCAGGTTTGAGCCTAATATATTCAATTTTCATACATGTAACGTTACTAATATATTAGACTCAAACATGCAAAATGGCTGGTATGGTCCTTTAACATACAATAATAGGAGCTCCACTCACCCACCGGAATCTTTGGAAGCTTCTGTGTGGCCAAAGCTGCGGGTCACGGCGTTTTCTGTGGCGGGCGGCAGACATAGCGACTCGTCGTTTCAGCTGGATGGCGTTGATGGCATGCTGCTGGAACCTTTCGTTTGTCTGCCAGTTGAGAATCTGCGAAACGTTGAGCAGATTTCTGGGTAAATCATGAAGCTCTGCACTGTTGAAGCTTTCACAGAACGAAAAAAAAACAAAAACGGTAACTCAAGGCTTGCAGACGGAAATGGAGAATAAAATCGTTAAATTCCCGTGTTTTTTCCTCCTAGGTTTTGTGAAACCTCCAGACTCGCTCTCCAGCCTCGCTCACGCTGAAACCCACGAAAGCAGGCCAGCTGGACCGGTAAAGCCTTCGGTTCTAAACCCCAGAACCCACTACCTGAAACGCTGGCTTCTAAACGCCAAGGAGGACGGCCTGGACGGGACCGCGAAAAGCACCGACAAAACCACGACAAAGGCGACGATGACCGCCAGCCACAGGACGGACAGACGAGCGAAGACGGGCTCCAGAACGGCCAGTCCAGACAAACGNCCGCCAGCCACAGGACGGACAGACGAGCGAAGACGGGCTCCAGAACGGCCAGTCCAGACAAACGAGCCCAGATGCTGAGGATGATCTCAGCGCTGGAGGAGCTGCACAGGACGATCAACAGCACGCTGAGCTCACGGATCACCATCATACCACGAGGTGACAAAACCAACAAAAACACACTTTAAAACACAACAAAGAAAGAAAAGGATTAATATACTTCTGCTGACTGCATAATCAGACAGTTTTTAAAGGGCCGCACCGGCGATTTTGCATGCGTCAGCCCAATAAATACCAATTTCTCAACATAAAACCATATTTTAATTTCCCGTTATTTTGCCACAGTCCCTAATCTGTCAAAATCAAATGCTCACCTTAAAACGCAACGATTCACCTGCTAAAACGCTGACTGTAGCAGGGACAGCCATTTTTTTGTTTCTCTATAAAAGCCATCTTCTCCTGGGACTATTTTTCCTGGCGGAGGCATACATTTTCTTCTGTACAGCTCCACATTGGATCGGTTAAATAAAGTGATTTTGACAAAACATTTAATAGAATTCTCATTTGATATGACTAATTATGTATCTCAGCACATGTCAAGTCTCTACAAGTTGTTTTTTATAGCGTACTGAAATAAACTGAAACCAATGGCAGTCTGGAAGGTAGGAAAAACAATTCTGACATTTAGTAGTATATTTTGGAAAATGGCTGGCAGTAATATAACCTCTATGCGGGTTGTATATATTGGGCTCAAACATGCAAAATCACCAGTATGCTCCTTTATTGAAATCACTTTTTTTTTAACTTATGTTGCGTTCGAGTTGCACTCAGAACTCTGAATTTCCAACTGGGAAAAGTCAAAGAAAACTTGGAATTCCTACTCGGAAAGGCAGGCAGGGTTCCTAAAGCAGCTGTCCTTATGCTGCGTTTCAGCTACCTCGGAAGTCGGATTTTTCCGACTTCCTACTTGGACAAATGTGTTGGAGTGGCACTTGAAGCCAGAGCTCCAACTGGGAATCTCAGACCAAAATTATGGAACCTTGACTTCATGAGTATGACGTCATTCAACATGGCGGCACCTGTGGAAGCAAGCTTTGTGAATATAAATGATCAGCTACCAGACGAATAAAGTATTTTTTCCTTGCGTGACATAGAAATAAAAACATCAAACTATATTGCCAAGTTAAGTATCATATGTAAGTGTGAATAACTGCAGAATATTACTTTTCTGCACAAATGTTTAATACTGTTATTAATATTTTAAAACAACACAACCAAACAGTCCTGTAGTCTAACTTTACTTTAGTTAGCATTTATTGCTAAGTTTANAAAACAACACAACCAAACAGTCCTGTAGTCTAACTTTACTTTAGTTAGCATTTATTGCTAAGTTTATTTAATCTGACAGTATTTATTGGTGTTCAGCCATGCTTTTTTGTTTTACATTTGGCTGGAACGGTTTGAGGTCGGAAGTCGGAAATTCCCACTGGGAAAAATCCAACTTCCGAGGGAACTTGAACGCAGCATAAGGCAGCAAATTAGTGTGGGCGTCATTTCAACATGGCCGCTCATTTTTCTGAAAAATGAACGTTTCGAAGCATTTTCTTTCAAGCAATCAGCATACAGACACAGATAGGCTAAACACATAGCACTGGTTATGCAGTAGCTGTTTTGAAAAGATGAATAACTCATAAATGTTAAAATAGAGCTTATTATCTTTTACCGTAGCAAATTGAGGCGGCCATGTTGTCTCCCGCTTTTTTTTTTTTTTTTTANTTTTTTTTTTTTTTTTAACTTCCCACTTAAGAGTTACAAGAAACAGCATTATTCCTCAGAACATTTTGTATTGAAAAATGTGTTTTTCATTTCAGCAAATGGAAAAAATTCTGGGAAGAAAAATAAAGTGGTAAGTTACTGTCAAATATTTCCACTACTAACTTACAAAAGAGAATTGCTTTGGGTTCAGGTTTTTTTTTTTTTTTAAATCTTTGCGCTTACAGCATAACAATTGTGCTATTTGTTATCTTAAAACTCTTATTAAACAGCTGAATTGAAGCTTCTTTTTTTTTTTTAATACTCTGATATACACTAATACATATGTACTCACAAATCTGATGATGTGTTCTTCTTCTGCGGCTGGTTGAAGCTGCCCGCCGCTGGTGGAGCTTTGAATCCGACCACAGCGCCCCCAGCGGCGGTCAGCAGTACTGCATCCAGGGCCAGCGCTGACGTTATCATTCCCAGCCTGACTGGTCGAAACTTCAAGAAGTCTCTCCCTCCGCAACCCAAAAAGACTAACAAAAGAGGTAAAAGTCAAAAGGACGACTTTAATTTTGTTTTTAAAGGAACAACAAAATAAATAAAATACGATATAGACACAATCTAGTGACAGATCACGCACATAAATAAGGAAATGCTGCCCTCAAGTGGCGACAGTCTTAAATTACAATTTACCTGCACAAGATTTCACAGGAAATCAAGCTGCAAAGGAAAAGAGCTAAAACCTCAGACATTCTAATTTACTGAGAGTTGAATTATAATAATAGGTGATGTTTTTGCAAAATATGAATGTGAATGTTTTTTTTCTCCCTCTCTTTCCTCCACAGTGTGTTTCTGGAAGTATTGCTCCCAGAACTGAAGTTTCTCAAACAATATGGAGCGGTCCAGCCCTGGTCTCCTTTTCTCTCCTTGATTTTCTTCTTCCTCATCCATCCATCCATTCATCCCCACTTCCCTTCCTCTCCCGTGGCTTTTCCCAGCACTAGGAGACCGTTGCCATGGCAGCAGGAACCTCCTCCGCTAGCCATCCAAGCCGGTGCCAGCCTTGACTTTGACCTTTTTATTCGCTCATTAATTAACAAGACTGACCAATCAAAGAAGACGATGTGTACCCATGACCGGGTACATGAATAAATACCCGTTAACCCTTTCCTTCCCTAACGAGACAGAGACGCGTCACTCGATGTATGTGTCAACTTTAAATAAAGATCAACTTCAGCATCATGACAATAAAGATTTAAAGATTTTATATTTGTACACTTTTATTCTGTTTAACTCCTCATTTGTAGATGAGTCACACTGGATTATGTCTAATAAGTGATATAACATAACCGACAGTGAAAAACTCAATAATATAATATATATTAATATATATAGAATATATATATATTACTGTATATGTGCAACTTCCTTCAGTCTCTGAAGTGCAAAATACTTTTTTTTTGGTCAAATAATGTCATTTTTTTGAGGTATTTGTTTTGAGAAATACTTTGATTTCTGTAAAATGGTGCAATTTATTAACTTTAAGTGATTTATAATTTTATATGGTTTCTTATCTTTTCAGAAATATTCGGATTCCCAAATGAATTTTACAGGAGGAAATTAAAAGATTTCTTTTAAATTATCATTTGTGCTTGTGTGGTAAATATTGATTGATTTGTTGATTTGCGCTCAGTTTTGTAAGTTATTTTCATACTTTTAAGACTTCATATTTTGTTCATTTTTGTAATGAAACACCATTTTTACACATTAATTTCCTGAAAAACAAAAACATTAATGGTGTTTTGCACTTCAGGGCCTCCATAGGACAGATCGGCATAATCACAGTAATCGATCAAATTATCAATAACTCCAATAATCTTATTATTTAACCATTTATTTCATTATTTTACTGTCACATAAAAGCAGGAATATAATTTTTATAAGTTGAGTTCATTGCTAACTTCATAAAATTTGGGAATTTATTTGACAAGTGGAACATCATTTAAAGGGCCATACCAGTGGTTTTGCATGTTTAATACAATAAACGACCCACATACACGTTCAATTAAATTTTAACGCTAAAATCATCACTTAGTCTATAACCTTGGTGTGAGATACAGAAAGAAACGTGATGATTTGTGTTAAAATCAGACTGTTTGGCGGTTTATTTTAGCTGCAGGAATAGCATTCTTTGTCTGGGCGTTTCCGTGGTAACGCCGCTGCGTTTGCTCTGTGCATGTGTAAACGGCAGGCCGTTAAGTTTAGACGACTTCCACACGAGTTATCCTCACTGTTACCCCGGTGATGAGTGTGTGTGTCTGTGCATGCGTGTGTGTTACATGACAGGAAGTGTCAGAATGTTCTGTGATGCACATTGAAGCTGACTGACGTGTTGCTATGGCGACATAAAGGATGAGTTTCTGCTTTTACAGTGGATATTCATTTCAATTCATGTATTTCAACAGGTTGGACTAAAATATCATCATCATCATCAAATCGTGTGACTCCTCTTCTGTGATTGGCCGGTTGTTTGTGGCTCCTGGATGTGAATTTCTCCTTTCCTTTAAAGGACCAAACCGGTGATTTTGCATGTTTTAGCCTAATAAACACAACCGGCATTCACATTATGTTAACGCCAACCATTTTTTAAAAACATTTAAGTCATTCTACTGGAAGGGTACATTTTAGCATTGTTTTTCCTACCTTCCAAATTGCAACTGGTTGCAGTTTCAAAACAACTCTAATATTCACTGCTCCAGCAGTATGTTTTCAAAAATGTGTCAGTAAAGTAACATGTGATTTTATTTATTGGTCTCAAGCACGCAAAACCACTGGTATGCTCCTTTAACGTGCAGGTAGTGCACTGTGCACTTCAGAGTGCTGCTAACACAGCTAGCGCTCGTTGTCATTCTTCCACCAGCAACTTTAAAGTTACAACAAACTAAAATAAAGACCAAAACGAGACAAAAAGTGTTAGAAAACTTTTTTCTTTACATTTCTGGTTACGTTACACAGAATATTAATAAAAGTCATAATGCAGTAATGTAGTAATAATACAGTGTCAGTAAAAATAACAGCTTAAGTTCCATTTTAAAAGCCTTTATAGTAACATTTTAAGTCATTCTTACAGCTTCGTATGTTACCTGATACATCAAGAGCCAAATAAAAATCCAAACACGCCAAGATGACGGTATCCAGCACAGACAGACGGAGAGACATGTTCACAAACACACACACACACACACACACACACATGCACAGTGTGTTCTTTTTTCCCCCCAGCGTAAATCAGGTCAGACGGGATTAAACATCATGCTGCCTTTACTTTTTCTAGTTTTTCCTTCCACTCTGTTTCTCTTCCGTCATCTGTTTCCAGGCGACGCCGTCTCACGAGAAGCATTGACCAATCAGATTCCAGTTCCGAAAGGGAGGAAGTTATTTTCCAAATGTTGTTTATTCCGCTACGCTTCCATCTAAAAGCCGTTCTGTAAAATGAACTCACTGGAATAAGTTTGTCATGACCTGAATGTTCATACCTCGCATTAAAGGACCATACAAGTGGTTTTGCATGTTTGAGTCCAATATATATAACATACAGTACATATCACATTACTGATAACCATTTCCCGAAACATAACTGTATTTTAATTTTCCTTTCTTTTAAAATAAAATATTTAGATGATACAACTGCTTTAAAATTTAACATTTCACCTGATAACACTTGCACACAATTGTAGAAGGCACAGTGATTTTATTCTCTCTGTAAAAACATAATGTATATATGCAGGTAGTATTTATTAAGTTTAATCATGCAAAATCACCAGTATGGTCCTTTAAAATGTTACCTGTATCCAGGTAAGAAAAAATAAAATAATACCAGCTTTATTGTATTTTTCCCCACAGTTATTTTCTGATTTCACATCATTTCCTGTTCTTATTTCCTGTTTCTAACCTATAATGCTCGCCGTATTTTTTGGGGGCTTAAACATGCAAAATCACTGGTAATGTCCTTTAAATGCAAGTTTTGATAGCATACGCGTATACATCCATATCCATCACCGCGTCTGATAACGATCTTTGGGATTTAATCTGGAATTCGTGCAAAACACAGATGACGTTTACCCCATGCTAACAACATTTCAGTTAATTCCTAAATCAGGAAATTTAACAAAACCCACAATTATAGTTATTTATAACTTTTATCTTCCATATTATTTTTTTTTTATGTCATTTTCACCCATTTAACATTTTAGTATCCATTATAGTCTTTTGAAAAATGAAACTGGTGAGCCCTTACAGGAAGCTAAACTAAGCGCAGCGCAGAAATGTATTAAAGTTAACACCGATATTAAACTGTAACAGCAAAAAAATCCTGATTTTTATCAAATATTTACAGGATGAACCAGACGAGCTTAAACTTCAAATAAATACCTGTAAAAATGTCCTGTAAGCTTCACGGGTGATGTATGAAAAATAACGGAAAACGCGGAGGCGAAGAACTCCGCGCGTGTCCACGCATTTGACTCTCAAAATGCCCAGCCAATCAGAAGCCAGGATTTTCTGTGGCGGCGGTGATGTCATAAAAACACGCCTGACTCTGCCCTGCCGACCGACATAAATANAAAAAAAAAAAAAAAAAAAAGTGCCGCGTTGACACGGTGATGACACGTCTGAGAAATGTTAGCATAGATTATTCAGTAAACTTTATAACGAGTACTTCCTGCTCGGTGAGGATGCTGGAGAAACTGCTCTTTCCCACGGAACCTGAATGCAGCGTTGCACAGAACCTTTTCTCTCTCTCTTTTCCTCGTCTTTTTTTCCCCCAAAGAAATGCGTGCCTGCGGGGCGACGCGCCACCGCATGGCGCATTCCACGTCCCAAAAAAAACCTCCTTCAGAGCTCTGACGGCGCCGATCAGCTCGTCGCCAATCGCGGCGTGATGAAACGTTAAAAGACGCGAAGCGGCGCCCCGGAGCCGCGGCTCACTGCGTGACGCCGGGCGTGTAGTCGGGGCGCCGCGTCTGGATGATCTTCGGGCGCGGTGGGCGGGGCTTGTCGTCGCGCTCGCTGTCATCGGGGCCCGAGCTGTCGGCACGGTCGTCCTCGCAGACGTGGACGACCACGCTAGGGGTGGTGGGCGTGGCCGTGTGGAGCTCGTATTTCTCCCCTGGGGTCACACACAAACACAATTATAAGATGTTTCTTACAGAGCGTTTCCCCTCCGAAACTTCAAAACTACACTGTGTGTGTGTGTGTGTGTGTACCGGGTCCTAGCTTGGAGATGGCACACAGCAGGTCGTAGTTGATGACGGGCGTGGCGTCCTGAGACTGCTGCCAGCCGACCGGAGGAGAGGCGGGAGGCGAGATCAGGAACTGTTTGTCGGGTTTGGGCGGCTCCAGGCGGGGACTTCCTATGTGGACGGACTGCGGGGAGAGAAAGCAGGCGTGACGGCGGCACAAAATGGCAAACAGCCGCGAAAGCAACCGTCAAACCGACATTTACGGCTCTTTTCCACGCCGGGGCTGAATGGGAGCGAGCCGGCGGTCTNCCGTCAAACCGACATTTACGGCTCTTTTCCACGCCGGGGCTGAATGGGAGCGAGCCGGCGGTCTGCTTCCTTTCCCGCCTCCAGCCGAAGCCTCAGCTTCAGAAGCGCGCCCGTCTCCGCCGTCAACGGGGCCAACGATGGCGTCGCGGGGACTCAAATGCGTGTAACGTGTGTCAGCGTTACATGTAATAAAGTTATTCCAAACGTTATAGCTTTTGGGGAACGAACGGAGACGAATGGATCAATTTTTTTTCACTTTGCGGAGCGTTCAAAACGAGGACGCGCTTAGAGAGCAGGGAGGTCGCCATGGTTACGCCATCCTCTGCTAGAAAACCGTTATAAAAGCCTGTAGGCGAAACGCCGTCACGATATGGAGGATCACTCACAGCTCAGGCGTGTCTGAAATTCGTTGAGGAAACAGGAAGTATAAAAAAAAAAAAAAAAAANAAAAAAAAAAAAAAAAAACTTTTCCAGGCTCGTCCAAATCTGACGCCGATTGGGTAAAACTGGCGAGGAATCTGTTAAGTCAGAAACCAGGCGCAGGTTCGTTCGACGCCAAGGAATCCGGGAAAAGAGGATTCGCAAAGTTCAGGAAATGCTTCGGGAACGGCCGAACGGAGACGGCGACCCAGAAACCGAAACCGAACCGCGTCTCCTTTTTTTTGCCGCCAAAAGACGTCGGTGGCGTCTCTGACCTGAGCGAAGTAGAGTCGCATCTCCTTGCCGTTGAAGTCACTCTTGTGCAGCCGGAGTCTCGCTTCGGCCGCCGCCAGGGCGTCGCTGAAGCTGATCCGGACCCGCCGGAACGACTTGAAGTACTGGAACTGGACTTGCGGATCAAAGGAGCGAAACAGGGACTCAAAGCCAGCCTGGAACGAGAGAGAGAGAGAGAGAGAGAGAGAGAGGACTGTTGGAAGCCATAGAGATTCTGAATAGGATGGAAGGAGAGGAAGCAAGGGAGCAAAGGAGGGAGAGAGTGAGCTAACGTGCTAAAAATGCTAAAAGCCGCGACCCTGAGGCAGCGACGAATCCGCTGTGAATAAAACTCGTAAAAATAGCCTCTATTAGCAGATACGCTATATCTGTCCCTTATCTCCACAGAGCCTGCAGCCTCTGTGTGTGTGTGTGTGTGTGTGTGTGTGTGTGTGTGTGTGTGTGTTTTGCGTCAGAGACAGAGAGCTATGGCCTCAATTTAAGACGACCAATTATTGTTACAGCGGCTAATGAGAAAAATGAAGCAGATGGTTGACCTTGGCTAACACGCCCGGGAGGGAAAAACACACACACGCGCACACACACACACACACGCACACACACACTCCAGAGATGGAAGCATAACATTCAATCGCAAGCGTTAGCTTCTCCTCGGTGCATCTAGTAGCTTTTCACTGTTGCAGGAAGTCGGGCTTTAGCGCGGACATGACGCTGAAGCTACGGGCTTCCCGCGCGCTTCCCCTTCCTCCTCGCCGCCGCACGTCGGTGGCGGTGCATTTACGCCGCACGAACTGCGCCTGTGTGGCTTCAAATTTCCAACGCTGCAGGACTTCGCCAGCAAACCCTCGCGTGAGGCCTCCGCGCACGCTTTAGCCGCAATTCAGCCACATTTTCTGCGATTCCATTAGCGTATCCACAGCATAACCCGGCCTTAAAGGACAATCCCAGTGATTTTGCATGTTTACGCCTGATAAACACGACCAGAGGTACGTCGCGTTACCGACAGCCATTATTTTAGCTTTCCTGTCGTCCTGTTACCTTTGACCTTTTCCTGCTTCTGACTGTGGAAGTCCCCATCAATTTAATTTCTCGGTAAAAGCCGTTTTCTCCTGGGACTATTTTCCCTGGCAGAGGCATACATTGTCTCCCATGCAGCGTCCTGTGGGATCGGTTGAATAAAGTTAATTTGACACAACGTTTAATGGACATGTTTGCTGTGAAGATTATTTATCTCAGCGCGTTTCATCTCTCTACAAGTTAATTTTTATATGAATGGGAATGATCTGAAATCAATGGCAGTCTGGAAGGTAGGAAAAACAATTCTAAATGGTTGTCAGTAACGCGTTTATGCAGGTTGTATGGAAACGTGCAAAATCACCGGTATTGTCCTTTACCAACATCGTTTTCAAGGAATCGGCTCAGGAGAACTTTCCGACACGCCGTCGTCTCTCACCTGCACCTCGGGTCGGCTGAACACTTCCTGTCTGGTCACCGTGGCGACCAGACAGAAGCGGTTGCACTTGGTGGTCTTGATGTGCATGACGGGCGATCCGGGCAGGCGAAACCTTCGCCTGCTTCCTGAGCTCGGGGTGCGGTGGAAGGCGGGGACGGACGAGGATGGAAGTGGCAGCGGCGATGAAGAGGAAGGGGGGAACTGGGGGGGTCGGAGAAGCGTTGTCTTCCCCAGGGTGCCAAACAGGAAGTGACAGACGCTCCCAAACTGGAAACAGGTCGGGTAAAGCCGCTTTTCCGCTCCGGTGGTTGAGTTGAAACACCAGAAACGCTACGCTGCTTCCTGCTCTCCGGACTTCAACATCCAATCAGCAGTCGGCTTCTCCTTCTTCTTCTTNGCTACGCTGCTTCCTGCTCTCCGGACTTCAACATCCAATCAGCAGTCGGCTTCTCCTTCTTCTTCTTCTTCTGCTTCAGTTTCTTATTCTGCCCTTCTTGACTGGAAAGACGGCAGGAACCGAAGGAATGTTCCAGAGATCTGGGAGGAGAGCAGCAAACGCCTCTTCTTAGCTTCCTCTCTCTCTCTCTCTCTCGCTCGCCCCACAGCCGCTTATATCAGCTCTCGCCAGCCGTGACGCATTACCCACAATCCCCTCCCCTCCCCCCTCCTTCATCTTCCTCCTTTCATTCATTCGCTCTTTCACTCGGAGCCAATCATCTGCGGGAGGGGGCGGGGCCTGCCTTTTTTTTTTCCCTTCTTTCTTTTTTCTCTACCGTCAGATGTTACCCAATGCTGACTAATCACAGAGGAGCTGTGTGTGTGTGTGTGTGTGTGTGGAGAGAGAGAGAGAGAAAGAGTGAGAGAGGCTGGAAAATAGTGATATCACCGCCAAGCAAACTGACGCATAACGTCCTCTCTCTCTCTCTCTCTCTCTCAAAAAATCCTTTATGCGGTGGAAAACGTGANCATAACGTCCTCTCTCTCTCTCTCTCTCTCTCAAAAAATCCTTTATGCGGTGGAAAACGTGACAAAGGGCCTTCACGTGCACACATGCGCGCACGCACACACACACAGCTGATGACATCTATGGAGGAGATAAAAAATGATGAACGTCACAGGGAAGAAAGAGTGGAAAGAGAGGGAGGGATGGCTGACGGAAGAATGCAGGATGGAGGGATGAAAGGAGAGAAAAGAGAGGCGGCGCTCATGGAAAGTATGCGGCTTGATAACATTTATGAGGTATTAATAGCAGAGAGGCTGAAGTGTGTGCGCGCGTGTGTACTTACACACTTCTTCTCAGAAAAGAAGTCATTTAAACACTGATGTTGACAGAGCGAAACAGTTTCTGCAAAAAAAAAGCTTTTCCGCAGATTTTAAAGGACCATACCGGTGATTTTGCACGTTTACGCCCAATACACAAAACCCTGCACACGTGTTATGTTGCTGACAAGCGATTTCCAAAATATTAGTGTTGGATCACTTTAAGTTACGTTGGCAAAACAAAATATTAATAGAGGGTCTGTTTTTCTGTGATGGATTAATAATCTGAAAGTTTCATGTCTGTAAAAAGTTGATTTTTTACAGCTGGAATATACCAGAATGAACCCAAACCAATATATGGCAGAAAGTAGGAAAAACAATTCTATTATTTGTTGCTCCAGCAGTATGTTTTGTAAAATGGTTGTCAGTAACGTAACGTGTGTGTGGATTGTGTATCTAGAGTGTTCGAACGTGCAAAATCACCAGTATTGTCCTTTAATGAGAGGAAGAGGGACGTCAAATGTATGAAAGTCAACCTGAATCATCTGTCCTGAAACAAAGTGGAGCGTGGACACTTTGCTGTCAGGTGACACACACACACACACACACACAGCAATAAGAGAAACTATATTTATTTAGGAATGACACGTCAGGCATGTCTGCAGGCCCATCATGTCAACAACGTGTGTGTGTGTGTGTGTGTGTGTGTGTGTGTGTGTGTGTGAGAGACGCTGAGTGCAGGTGTTGATGTGAAATGACTAATGGTTCTGTGTGTGTGGATGGAAAATGTGTGTGTGTGTGTGTGGAAAATAAAGCAGTGAAGCCGATGCTCTGGTGTAAGTGTTGTTTGTTGATGTTAAACATTACCGTGTGAGTATGTGTGTGTGTGTGTGTGTGTAGGGTATGTGTATGAGTGTGTCGGTGCTAATCATCTCCAGACCTCAGTCTCACCCCACTGTGCTCAGCATGCGTGCGTGTGTGTGTGTGTGTGTGTAAGTGTGCACGCTCAGTCCTGCATTTTTTCCATCACTATGTTTTTGGTTCATCTTGCAATTTTTTCCATTCCCTCACCAGATAGACAGACAGGCAAGAGAGAGAGAGAGAGAGAGAGAGAGACACTGACAG
>VXCM01004160.1:2899-14037 GCA_014773175.1 Lucifuga dentata
GGGGGGGGGGGGCATTGGTACTGGTTAATTGGTTACTGATTTGGTTAACATGTTAAAATGGGCTATAATCGAAGCCACAGTGAAGCTAAACTTTCAGATTATGACAGTAAGCAGCCAAGGCAAACATGTTTGATGTAACATCACCAATTAGTACAACGTGGTAACTTGTGACACTGAAACCAATGTCACTATAATGTCAAAAGAAAATATTCAGATAGTAACTCATGAAATTCCTTTGTTAGTCAGCAGTAACTTTATCCAGCTTTATCCTTTAATTGTTAACAGTCATTCAGCTGTAGCGAGTAGTGAGTTTATTGTATTTTTCTCTTTCTTTTATTTCTGTTCTGTATGGTATCAATATAATATAAAAGTTTTTTTTTTTTTTTTTTTTTTTTAAGGGGTTGTATAGCGTTTCTTTCTGGCTTCTGGTTTCTGTGCACCCTGTCCATTATCCAAATGAAGGGGAAGAGATTTGTCAGATGGCCGTCACAGGTGGTAAGTGCTCATATTTGCACACAGTCAGTGAAATATTCATAACACACCCACATCTAGAGCAACATGCCACAGTGCAATGTGGACCAGCATCAACAGGATAACGCCAGAAAACACACTCCCACAACATTATGGGCCATTGGCATTGTTTTACCACTGTGGTGTGTCACTGACTGGTGCCCTTTTCATCAACTCACAGGACAATAAATTTTCCCTTTTGCAAATCACTTTAGAAGCAAACTCAAATAAATCAGTCATTAATCCACTTGATATAACTTTAAATTGTCAGTACTAGACACAAAAGAGGAAAAACTTGAACAAAAGCCTGAAAACACTGTGCAGACTACATAGTAAACTGTGGTTTTCAGCTTATTGTTCACCTAAAGAGGCATGCAGTAAAAAGACTGTACCTCAGGCACACTATAATACAGCAAATTGCCTCTGGCTAGAGTTTTATGAGTGTTTGTTCATTCAAAAAGCTCTTGCTGCATTAAAGGTTGGTGTCCTGACAAATCACATTTATAACCAACCAACCAACCTGTTACTTTTCTGACAAAATCTCTCCATTATTACATTGGTTGGCATTAGTGATATTTTTATACAGCTGAAAAATCCACAGAAAGCAGTATACGGGATTGACGGGTAAAAATACAGTATAAAGCACAGGACCAGGATTACTGCTGCGTTCGACAGACCTCGGAACTCAGATTTTTCTGACTTCCTACTTGAAAAAACGCATTGGAACGGCATTTGAAGTTGGAGCTCCGATTGGGAAACTCGGACCATAATGATCTACCCCAACTTCACAAGTATGACGTCACTCAACATGGCAGCACCCATGGAAGCGAGCTTTATGAATGGAAATTATCAATTAACAAGAGAATAAAGTATTTTTTTCTTGCGTGAAATTGAAGTACAAAGGTCAAAATATATCGCTAATTTAACTATGTTGTATAATAACTGTTTTCTCATTGATACCTAAGTGTAAATAATTTGAGATTATTACTTCTCTGCACAATGTTTAACACCCACTGTGATTAATATCATTGTAAAACAACACAACCAAACAGTCCTGTAATCTAGCTTTATTTAGTTAGCATTTATTACTAAGTTTATTTAATCTTACTATATTTATTAGTGTTCAGCTTTGCTTTTTTGTTTACATTTAGCTGGAACGGTTTGAGGTCATAAGTTGGAACTTCCAACTGGGAAAAATCCGACTTCTAAGGTCTGTTGAATGCAGCATAAGCCAAACCCTAAGGCCAGTTCTACATGATACACAGTATTTACGCCATGGATCTGCACTCACCCGGCTACCAGAATTCCCAGTGCCCTACGTTTTGGTCGGCACATGGAATGGAGCGCTGACGTAGCAACATACATCATCAAGAAGAGCTTGGGGTAGACATAGCCGATATGATTGTAGATTGCATACCAGTTTACAACCTGGTAGCCCTGTCTGACTGCAAACATTTCACCATACAATCCTCTTTCTGCCCAGATCATTGTAAGATTTTAAAGTTGTGTTTTACAGCTCAAGAATTACTCTACGCAGGTAATGAACTTCTCCTGCATGTTGTGTTGCTTCTGCTTACATCACATACAGCCGTTCTGGATGGGTCAATGGGGGACAGGTCACAGTTTAATTTGGCTGAACTTTGCACAACATCAAAGTGGAGCGGTGTGCGTCACTCGAGGCAGCATGCCACGGGTTTGGGAATCACCACTCAGCTCCCAATACACAATAATGGAACACCAGCTCAGTGCACCATTCACCACTTATCATGTGAAGCCGGTCTAACTCTAACAGCATGCAGATTTTTGCATCACATAGTGTTCACAATACAGCAAGTGACTTTTTTTTTTTTTTTAACCATGACTACAATATATAATCTTAACCAAGTGATTTTTTGTTGCCTAATGTTAAACTTAAGCTTTTAACTTAACGCTGGCCAGTCAGACCAGTTTTAACTCATGCCAAGAAGTTTTCTGCTAAGAGCTTTTTCATTTGTGGAACCTCAGAATCTAACCCCATTAATCATGCCAAAACCCCCAAAACCCAAACTGTAACACAGTTGTTTTTGTTGCTGAACCATAACTTTAGCGTTAAGCAAAGTTGGTGTATCAGTACTTAAATTTTATGTACCATCTTCACATGATCAACAGATGGAAATGTGTCTAATTTGTGCTGTTATCACATCATTCTTTTGTTGTGGAGGGATTTTATTCTTTAAATAATTCATATCCACAAATCACAGTAAGCATTTCATGGTCATTTCCTTGAACAGCATCTGCCAGAGGATTACAAGAGGCTATAACAAACCTACTGAAGAATTAAGTTTAATTAAGTACCCCATTGTACAGTATGTCATTATATATGTGTGGGCAATCAAGACTTATTTAAACTGACAAGACTGAGACTAAAATTACACATTTCAATGCATTTTACTGCATTTCCAAACACAGATTTTCAACATTATTTGCTCCAGTGATATTCCATCACAGTAACACTTTAGAAAAATTATGTTATGTTATTTAATGAGTTGCTGTAAACACATTTCAATCTGTCAGAACCTTTGGGTTCTTTGAGCTTTTTTTCTTTTAAATAAAATTCCACTAGGCCCATCTCTAAAGAGCATATTGTTGAAAAGCTATCCTCGAGTAGGACCACAGGGAACGGCTGAGAAGTGTTAAAGCAGCTTCATATTATGCTGCCGTATCCAATTTATGAAAATGGCTACAGAATATCTCTGACACAATTCCCTTCAGTCTTCTTACACAACATTCGAGCAGAAAGTTTACATACCCTGAATATGAGGGGTTTTTTTCATTTTTTGTAATGTTAAGCCTGAAATCAAAACAAATTATGTCACACGTTTTCAACCTATACATCTGCAACCAATTCAAGTAAGGGGGAAAAAAGGGAAAAGAAAATTATGTGGCTTCTTGCTGTTTTAATCACAAGCAACATCATGTTTATTGGTGCTTAATTACCACATACTGTATGAATGATACACCTGCTTCAATCAAGTGGTTTTGATTAACCCCAAATGCAGATCAGTTGTTTTTGAAGGATTTCCTTGAAATTTGTTTCATTGCATGTTATTGGGATCGCCACTGTCTGCAAAGAACACAGAAGCTCTTTATTTGAAAGTAGATCGGGGTACTGAGAGGCCTTCCTTAACAAGTAGAGAAAATGTGACACCCATGAGCAGTGCCAAAATCAGGATGTCCCTCTAAAGTTAGATTCAAAAGGCTTAGGCCAAGATTAAGGAAACCATTTCCCCTTTCATATATCCATCTATCCCTGAAAATCCTGTGCAGGTTTGAACAAACTTTTACACTTCAGTGTAAGGAAGCTGCAGTTACTGTACTGCATGTTGGGGAAAAAAAAGGGCATGAAAGGGTATGTCATGCTGTGTACTTGTGTACTGCTTGAATTACTTGCCTTGACTTGTGTGTTTTGTGAAACTAACAGACACATCTCTTCCATCACAACATAATGCTGTAACCCATTAGCTGTAATAAAAATGAATTATTTCTGGAGCAGCATTGACCTCAGATGAAAAAAACATGAATTGTTGAATGTGTGGAGTCATGCAGAGGACAAGCAGCTGTTAATGCCACACACACACACACACACAACACCCTGAGTAACTGGAGACAGACATCAGAATCTGAGCTTAAAATCAGCTCCGTCCATATTTACCCATCTTGTCAAAAAAGATCCATTTTTCTAGGCTCTGCTTCTACCTTTTGTTGTCTATATACAGCTACATTAATTATGCCTTTCTGAAGAAAATACCACACAATCCTGTTTCTATTTGAATTTTGCAACTCCTGGCAATGTTTTCAACTAAGGAGGCATACATTTTAGTGAAATGAGCACAATTACAAATAATCTAGACAATACATTCCTCCAATATGTAAGGATCATTGCATGTAAAAATGATACAATTGGATCATGAGATTATTGAAAATGTTCGGCAACATAATTTATTCAAGTTAAAAGTTATATTTTTTTGGTTAAATTTAGCGCAAACAATTCAACAGATAAGTAGAAAAATATGATGTGGGATTAGGGTTTTCTTAATGTTAAACAAGAAAAAAAATCTGTATCTGGGTCATTAGAGTCAAAGCTAAGCATTTTTCAAATGATTGCATGTGCTTATACTGCCTCTGTCTGGTCAAGTCCTTTTGTTTAATCCTTTTTATAGACGGGACATGTATAATTTCACTTAGATATGTTAGTTATTTGAGTTTTAAGGCTTTAGACTCATTTAACAAACTCTTAAGAGCTCTGCCTTATTTAAACAATGTAAAGAATTTGATCGTCAGAGGGTGCAGTAGAGTACATCCTGGTCCAGCCACTAACTAAGGGTTACATAATGTAACTGCTGTACTAAGCAGCACCTTAAAAGACCTGTGAGAAACTGAGCAGGCCTTCTTGCTGCAGCAGGAGCAGCGATCTGGGATAAGCCAGTTTAATACCAGCCTCTTCAAACAGACTGCCAGTGTGAGTCAAAGGTTAATGAAAGGGCACCTGGTTGGGAGGATGAAGATGTGGCAGCAGCCAGAAGTAGAGGGATTAGCCTTGTTCTCATATCAAAGAAATCCCCAGCCAGCGAGGCTCAATCTGGGTTTTGTGTGGAAATCTGTCTCCATTGCAAAGTTATTGGGTCCAAGTGCAGGCAAGCTGAGCAATTTTCCACTCACACAACCCCATCCTCCATATACAGTATACTGTAGATATACTATATGGCCAGAAGTATGTGGACGCCGGTCCTACTTATTGAGTTAAGGTGTTTCAGCCACACCCCTTGCTAACAGGTGCATACAATCAAGCAAATAGCCATGCAATCTCCATAGACAAACATTTCAGTGAAATGGGTCGTACTGAAGTTAAATGTAGCACTGTCATAGGATGCCACCTTTGCCACAAGTCATTTCCTGAAGTTTCTGCCTCACTAGATCTGCCCAGTTTGGAGTGGAGGAACTTGAGTGGCCTGCACAGAACCCTGACCTCAACCCCACTGAACACCTTAGGATGAAATGGAATGTCGACAGCAAGCCAGGCCCTCTCATCCAGCATGAGTGCCTGACCTCACAAATACTCTTTTGGCTGAATGTGTGGCTTCGACACACTCCAAAATCTTGTGGAAAGCCTTTCCTGAAGAGTTGAGGCTGTTTTAGCCAAACACAAAGGGGGGGGGGGGNCGCAACCAAGGTTTTGGAATTGGATGTCCAACAAGCTATGTAAGAATCACACTGGTGTGGTGGTCAGGTTTCCATACACTTTTGGTCATATAGTATGTCTGTGTGTGCATGTGAAAGTTGGTAAAATAATAAAAGCTTTTATTGCAACAAAAACTCATCCAAGCTGCACTGAAATGTTATTATCTGGCCAGCTCAAAGCATGTCATAGCACTAAAAGCAATATAATGCCTATTTCTTGGGTACAATTCTATTTTTGTGTGCTGGTGCCTATTGGTAATTTCCGGCTCCAGAGTTTATGCAGATCAGATAGTGAGTCTTGCTACTGTTTTGTAATGGAATTCACTTGCATTCTGACTCATCTTTTATTGTATCACTTTCAAAGGCTGTCAAAATTTTCCTGTATGTTGATTGTTAGCTCTTTCACTCCTCTTTCTAATTAACCCCCAATGGATACGTTTTCATCCATATCGGATGGTTGTGTTGGTTTGTTAGCAGGATTACTCAAAAAGTAAAGTGATTTTGTTGAAAGGCTGAGCATAACATGGCCATGGGAAGAACCTATTGCATTTTGGCGACAATCTCGATCCAGGGGCAGATCCAGGAATTTTTAAATGTTCTTATCGTTGCAAGATTTTTTTTCTTTTTTTTTTTTTTTNTTTTTTTTTTTTTTTTCAAAAGCAAAATAACAATCTCAATTAAGTAAAGCAGGCACTTTTAACCCAATGGATTCTAAAGATTGAAATTGGTCTAGATTCAGTTGAATTTTAAAGACTATTATTTCTTACGACAAACAAAGCAATTCAGTCCTATTATTACTATGTCATTTTTTTCTCTTTAAGCCAGTATAATATTAGAATAAGACGTATTTTGTCTAGGCTCGTTTAGACTTGGTAGAGGTATGAGCTCTAATGAGTGCCCTTCTAGTTTTAAAGGGATCAGAGAGCTGATGTGATTGGACATAATTGGAATTGGAAGCCCACCAACTGGAGGATTAAAGAGATTTAGCACTTTATGATTAAAATTATGTCACCAAATATAGCAGTAAGAATGTTCATATTTAACCATTTTACCAGACAAGCTTATGAAGCACAAGCATCATTAACCTCAATCTTTGGAATTTTTGTCAGCAGTGAGATGTCTGTATACATTTTCTGTAGTTTTTTTAGAATATTTTTAATCCTAACAATGATTTAGACAGTAATCTGACACAACTCTTACCATAGCAGATGTGGATAATCAGCTGTTTGCTTTCCAAGGGAAACAGGGTGGACAATGAGCAATGGTCCCTGAAATTACAATTTTGTGTCCAGTTATCCATGATACAACAGAATGTTACCTTTGGGCCACAGGCCCATGTAGTTGCCAGCCTCCTGTGAGAGACGACCTCCCACCTCCACCCACATACACCCCACCCCTACTTCTCTGCTACTGGGAATCATATAATTGAGTTGAAGTGCTTTGTGAATGAGACACTCTTCTGGAAATATTTACAATAATTCAACATGCGCAATGACTGGCTTTGGCACGTCCTGCACAGTCCAATGACTTAGCACACAGGGAGTAATCTGCTCAGCAATACTACAAACAACAGAATTAGTAACCAGCTGTGCATGAAATTATGGCCATTAAGATAATAACATCATTAATTTTGTTACATTGTTGCACTGTGTGTTAAAAGAAAAAAAAGGCAGCACTTAACTTTTTGGTGTCATTTATGAGACCATGTTTACTTTCAATGGCACATTTCAGCAATTTGAAGTTACAGGAGCACAGAGAATCCGTGAAGATTGCTTTTGATCTCCAAAGGAAACAACATCTCCATTATGCCTCTTAGCTTTGAAATACTGTCAGCATTTTAGAAGCAGTCCTGTGTATTGCTGTTTGTCTGCCAGTAGAGATGCCAACTCTTAATGCTACACTTTCCCCCCATGAGGAGTTGTTTGCAAAGTTGACTTCTGATATCTTTTCATCTTTTCTCTTTTTCTCTTAATACAGTTTTCTGAGTTAAAAGCAATGATTACTTACAATCAAGTTGGATGTTGCTGTATTCCTCTGTACCCTAGATTCTCAATCCTGGTCTTCAGGACCCACCCACAGCACTCCATAGCTTAATTTCTCTCAGGTGTGTTCACTTGATCAAGATTTGGTGCCTCCCAGCTGTTGTTCAGCTAAACAGGCTAGTCAGCTAATCTGATGTGAATGAAGAAAGGGAAGATTCAACCATTCAAAACAGCAAGATTCACCAGTAGTCAACCAATATGAGCAATGAGAGATGGTTTGGTATTTGACTTCTTTCAGTGTATCCTCGAGTGTATACCTGCATCCAGAAAGAATACTGCAGAATAGGAAGAATACTGCAGGGACAAAAGGGTAAAGCCATGACCAGAAATGCATGATCACATTATATAAGTGGAAGTGGTGCTAAAAATGATCAAATGAACAATGAATGAACAAATGATCTTCTCTTTCGCCGTAGAGTTCAACAAGAAAAGGCTGATCTACCCAGAGGCAAATCTCTCTCTCTCTCTCTCTCTCTCTCTCTCTCTCATTGTGTTATTGTCTCCTTGCTCTTCAGTCCTCTATTCCATGACTCACTCAAGGTTCACCTACTACATTTTTGAGAAAACAAGTGAATAGCCAGGATGGAGGACTATGGAGACCCTTGCTTACAAGCACATACTAAATAGAAGTCTTTAAGCCTGTTATATTTACAAGTGATTTCCCTACACAGTGTTGATGACTGCCAAATAATGGTGATCATTAAAACTTACTTACTAGATGATCAGCACAAAATGCTAACAGTTGTTCATATATGTGGCCGTAAAGGTGAGAGCCCTAAGACTCAACTATACAGCCTATGTGCAGGCAGGAAAACCAAAGCAACCAGTGATTTCAACATTAAGAACATAAGCATGTGAACTACAAGTAGAAGTTCAATAATGTTTTGATTAATTTTATCACACTAATATAATTTCACATTAATGCTGGAAAAGATGTCCCATATGGCAGGTATGTTTTGAATTGTATTGTTAGTTCTCAGATTTCTTTCTCGCTAAATATGAGGAACTGAAGAGTCACAAAAAGTAAGGGGAAATACACACCACACAACTTTCAAAGTTGCCAAATTGCTGTAGTGTGTAATGTAGTGTTCATATTACACAAATTTTTGTCTTGTAATTGGGTATTTTGAAGTTATTGTGGTGACTGACTGACTGGCAACAGGGAGTGACAATTTGCAAGATTTTATTTTATTTAAATGTTTATTTAAATTGGGACCGATGCAGAGACATATGTCATTCAATGAATAAACTAATGCTGCACATCATAGCATTTTTAGCCAAGGCTAGTTTGCAAAGTGTTTGCTTTTGCAAAGATCTTTCAATAGGAGAAATCCCTGATATATCTGCCTGGTCTCCAAATTATGTTTAGTCACACACACACACACACACACACACACATGCACGAAGTGACNTGGTCTCCAAATTATGTTTAGTCACACACACACACACACACACACACACATGCACGAAGTGACACTGGAAATTATGTAAGAACATGCATGAGAAAGGACATTTTTCTTTCAAAAATAGATGTCCAAAAGCAGCTAGCATTCCAATTTGTTTTTATGTTGATCTAAAATTGTTTTGTTACCTTAAGGAAGGAGAAGATGCATAACTCACGTGTCCTATTGTACCAGAGGCCACAGCAGTGTGGCAGCTTATAAGTCACACCTGCACCTTTCTATCACTGGTGTGTTGAATCAGCTTCAACCCATTCGCTGGTGTGTGAGAATGCCAGATAAGTGTTAGACAGATTTCTGTAAATAATGCAACGCTTTCTGGTAAGATCAGGTCAGACCAAGTTAAACCAAGCCACTGACTTGGTTTAACAGTCAGATCATTCATTAGACCCTAATGACAGGAAAACATTACTGTTCCTGCAGTGAATTCAGTGAAAACATGTCAAATCCTGAAAATGAACAACACATCAGGCGTTGATCAGACAGCAGTATTCACATGGGACATCTGGCACGTCCAATGCACTAACACCTCTCAATCTGAACTATCACTGGTATGTGTGTGTTGAAACATTTTGAAGCAGTCGGTGAGCCATGTGTGGTAAAGATTTGTTTTAATGGGCTTTAAAACACTTTGACTTAGTTATTTCCCTTTAATATGGTAGATTTGCAGTAGTGACTTCAAACAGTTGCCAGCTAACGAAGTTCAATAGAGAAAAATGTTTCAAGTTCAAGTCCATATTGAAGTATTTTGATGGGTTCAGGCCATAGGAGGAATGTTCATAAAATATTTTAGCATTTTAATGGGTGACTGTGACACTGAACGAAAGGTAACCTATTAGAATGTAGCAATACAGAAGTGAATATGTTTTCTTGATAATAGTGTACATTAGTGAACAGTTATCCTGATTATCCCAGAAATGTAAGAACTGAAACTATAAAACTATGGCAGCAGTTAATGGTGTGTACCTACTGTGGGACTGTGCAGCATCTGCATTTATTTTATTACAGATTGCCTGTACCCGCCATCTGCTGCTTCATTTCCTGTGATGAGTTTTTTGGATGCCTCAGGGTGGGATTTGTTTCAGTGTAGACAGCTTATCAGGATGAGTGACAAATTTTTGGGCGTCAACCTCTCCAACTGAAGTGGCTGAGGGCGGGACTAGTGAAGATTTGAAGTTAAGTTTCTGTCTTTGTGAAATCTCTTTTCACAGACTTTTCTGTGTAAGCCAGTTGCATGTGTGGTAATTTTAGGCAGTAGCCCAGTTGGACACAGACTCATATGTCTATACATACAGCACTGGCCAAAAGTATTGCACCTCGCTGTATTTTTATGTAAACTTTACCAAAGTACTACTCCAAACACAACAAAATTCATTTATTGGTGTTTTNTATTTTTATGTAAACTTTACCAAAGTACTACTCCAAACACAACAAAATTCATTTATTGGTGTTTTACAAGTAGTTGAGTATTTGCTCAGAATATTCAAATATTCTTTAGACTTAGATTTGGATTTCAGAGTAGGTAATATGACGACAGCATTTCTACAAGTCGGTGAAAACGTGAAAACCAAAACATGTGAAAACAAAGAAGATGTTTTAACTTCCTGTTTGATCTCTACTAATAATATTGGTATTTTTCTTCAAATCTTAACAATATGTCAAAAGTGTCTTCCTACTTAACAATATTAACAACTATAGGCTTTTTTTTTCAGTTGTACTTACTCTAACATACTAAAAAAACCAAAACAAATTTTGTTGTATTTGGAGTGGTATTCTAACACAGAAAGAAAAGTTTATACAAAACTACAGAGGGTTGCAATACTTTTGCCCAGCACTGTAGAACTGTTCAATGCAGCCTCAAGGGGGCACAAGCCAGTGTCCACCTTGTGCCGGTCCCAAGCCCGAATAA
>VXCM01004161.1:0-46175 GCA_014773175.1 Lucifuga dentata
GCTACAGGTCAATGAAGGCCCGCACATCCAGACTAAGGAACAGTTTCTACCCTTGGGCCATCAGAATACTGAATCACCGCTGACCTGGACATTACTCTGTCAACGTCACCATCATGTGAAATTCTGTTCCCATGGCACCTTGTTCACCACTTTAAATCGGTACCATGTAAACTGTGAACTATATTCTGATTGCTGCTAACTACCTGGTGTTTATTACTCTGTGCAATACTTATTGATTGCTGCTACCATCCCTGCTACTGTTGTAAATATCGAAATACACACATCTATATCTATATATATAAATATACTTGATACACTTTTTTTGATATACTTGATATACACTTTTGATATACTTTGATATACACTTTGATAAGTATATTTATCTTTTCAGCTGTGTAAATATAATTTAAATAGATGTGTACAAAGTTGTTTTTACTCTTTTTTATACTTTATACTTATGCACTAAGGGAGAAGCACCTGTAATTTCATTATATGTTACGTATAATGACAATAAAGCTATTCTATTCTATTTTTAATTAAAGGCTACAAAATACAAATTTCCCAATTGTCAGGTGCTTTTATGCATTTATGGTAACTTCTTCTTTTCTCTTTCAGAACAGAAGTGACTAATGTTCTAAGTGGGTTAAGATGTGGGGAAACTGGTTTGTCGCAGTGACATTGCAGTCCTACATACAGATTCATGCAGAGCAGCAACAGCATAAAGATAAGATCAATGACATCCCCTGTAGCTCTTATTTTTTATAGGTTATCATCAATACAGATCTTCATCAGAGCAAACAGATTGACTTGGTATTACTGTGCACACCTCCTCTTTGTCATACTTTTTCTTAAGTGGTCTGTGTATCAAGTTCATCATGACCCATTTATAGAAGAATGAACAAATAAAGACATTAAATGCAATGTGAAGCAGAGGAATTACTTTTCTTATTATTCATATTACAGTCATATTGCACATGCAATTTAGTTTAATCTCCCCCTATGATGGACCGGTACCTTTTATGGGTATTTCCCTGCCTTCTACTCAGTAATGCATGACACCACCACCCCACCAATCTATGTGTTCCTTTAGGAACACTTGATGTGATGTGTGCATACAGAATTGCAAAGGGACCATTTGTTCCTTGTACGTTTAATGGCAAAATAACAGAAGACAAAATAAAATATTTACAACACATAGTAACATGTAAACACAATTTTCTGTACAAAGAAATATACATGCAAAAGTAAAAATAAGTCATAATTAGATATTCAAAATGACATTGCTGCAGTCTTTACTATGTGTATCATGTATAAAATATGACAGTTATGAGGTTTACATCCTGGGCATGGGCACCTTGCCTGACCCTCTCTGTACAGCTTTACATAATGAAGGTTTCCCAAAAGGCATTTTATTATAGAGATTACATCTCCCCATGACTAAGCTCATAGAAATTTGATAAACTGAATAATAAGACGATTTTGGGAAATCCAGAGCCACATGAATAAATAAAAATGACATGAAATGAGAGACTTGGACTGTACAGACCACCAGGATTCATTGAACTCAATACACTGACTTCAGATTATCTGACAATAACTATCAATCTTCAAATAAAACAGCAAGTTTTTAGTTTCAACCACCTTTCTAGACTGACTCACTACACTTATGAAAGAAATATTCAACAGCTTCTTAACTTAGTAACATTAATTCATTCAAGCGACAAACTGGAAAAGATCTCTTTCATGGTAGATAAATGTGAGTGGGGTATATGCGGTGAGAAATGCCTCGTGTCAGCCTCAAAAAGTATAATGCCATTCTTCAATCATTCAAAGTCCACGGTGAGTGGGCTTTAGGCAGACCTATTGCTAGGTAACAACGCTAATCAAGTCGTTCTTATGAAGTCAAACTGAGATGCTAAAAATCTATCAACATACAGAATCTACCTACAAAAGCCAAACAAACTCACACAGCAAACCACTTTGTGCACACAGCTTAAAAAAAATACAAGTTATGATGAAATATTACTTATTTTACAACAATCTCTTATTACAGTCAGAATAAATAAAACCAAACTGCACCTATGTCAACACACTTCAGTGTGGTCTTTCATAACTTAACATGATAAATCATAAAAACACAAAGCAGTGAACTTTGGTATTGTTACAGTAAATAAAAACATAACAATGGCAAAAGGAAAGTATAAGTGCCTATATTTTATAGATACACATTTTTATACATTATTTCTGAAACCCTCTCCTTGTTTAGGGGGTTTGCAGATATTAATACTGAACTTAATACATAAAAGTTAACACAATACAGACATCTATCGCAGTACCAGGTACGTACATGCCTTTTTAGGAATACGGCTACAACACAAGTCTTCATAAATAGTTGCATAAACGTTAAAGCTGCAACATTGCACGTGGGAATTGATGCAAAATACGAGTGCATTTCTAATAGCGGTTTGTTCATAGTGACAATCCAGCTGCTGAGGGACCAACTGACTGGACTCACTAATACTTAGCAAATGAAATAGCATTTGTTTGAGACAAAATCTCCAAAATGAGAATGAAAGGCAGGAATTCTTTATTTACAAAGTAAGGCGGATGCAATTACAAATTTAGAAGCTTTTCCCAATAGATTTTCTAGTTAATTTAGCTTGTCTTAGCATCACTAACTGAAATAGTTTCACCTTTCAAACTGAAGGAGGAATAAACATAAGCAAACTATTGCACTAAATAAAACTACAATGTGTTTCTGGAAAACGTGATTTTGGTCTTCATCTTGTTCAAGGAAAAAGTGAACCCTGCTGATGGGTGCCACTTTCTTCACATATCTCATTTGTCTCATTTTCCTTTTATGCAACTAACCTTTGTTTTCCAAAAGGTATGAATAAAGACAATTCTCTGTTTCCTTGCTGTACATGGATTCATTTACAAAAAGTAATCTCTCATTACAAAAAAACGTTTTCTTGTGTTCAACCGAAAGCAACCTGAATTTCTCTTTTTATTATACAGTATTGTTCTATTTTCTCCGTTCAACACTGTCCAAAACGCGAGACTCGCTCGCGCTGGTTTGTTGAGAAAGCCTGGTTTTCTCCCTGCTAGTCAATGTTTGAAACCTCAAACAGATTCGAACAGTTCTTTTATTGTGCAGGCATAATGACAATATGCCAAGGTTAGGGAGTGGGGTGGGGGGTGGANTGGGGGAAAGTCAAAGGGAATATCAGCAGAGCTCAGTCATTCAGCAGCAGTAGGACTTTGTGACTTAGTGAAGGTAAAGGAGATTATTCGTCAAATGCTGGTGCTGGTTGTCCTCTCAGTAGGTTTTTATTTGACACGGCTCAACTAAATCAAACCGAGCAGACGTTAACTCGTTACTCATCCACCATAGTGCGCTGAACAGTGCAGGAATTCATTCTGAACCACAACAGGCAGGCAGGTGACTGGCAGCTACATGCTGTTGCTGTCATGTCTATGTCCTGTAACAATCGAGCCAGAATGATTATCCCTTAAATCAGCATTCCAGTTATGTAATTACAGTTCTCTGTCTGCTACCTAGCAACCTGATGTTCAGTTGAGCAGGCGGCTGTGAAGGAAGGCTTTAATGGCACCTATAGGCCGAACATCATTCTGGTGCTTCCGTCTTTCGATGAAGGAGATGAGTCTGGAGGTGTCCAGATGTGCAATGTGATGATTCTGAGATGGTGGCTGTGTGTGGTTTAACACACCTCGAGGCTGGAGCCACGGCTCCTGCAGGCAGGATTCTGCAGAGGGCCGTCGCTCTGGCTCGCTCTGGAGCAGCAGACAGACAAAGTCTCGGGCAGCTGGGCTCACACCCTGGAAGTAGTCTTCAGGGAAGCTGAAGTCCAGACGGCAGATGTTCAGACACGTCTCCTCCAGGCTCTCATCCAGAAAGGGAGAAACACCACTCAGCACGATGTAGGTCACCACTCCTGTTAATTATTCAGTCCGTCAATACATCAGTTAATGAATCAGTCAAGTAGGGCAGTCAGACAATTAGTTATTGACACAGAATCAAGCATTGTATTTTGTTAGTTCACTCATTTTTTTGGGTCTCCGCTTCTTTAATCTACGCTCAGTCATCTACGTATAACGCATCAACCTGAGAGTATACCTAATCAATACAATAGTAGGGTCTGAAGCATCATAACACTAAAATCATCATATTATAGAAGTTTTTAAATGACACATAAAATCCTTATAAAATGTGATACCTAAGTTACAAAATGCGAGGTTTTGTTACAGACCTAAGCTCCAGAGGTCAGACATGAGTGAGGCAGGCTGACCCAGGACCAACTCAGGAGCAGAGAACTCTGGGCTCCCAAGGAGAGGATGGATGTAGGAGGAGGTAGGGTTGAGCTGAACTGCATCACCAAAGTCTGTCAGTTTCACCACTGGCTGTGAAGATGCATGCTCCACCACAATGTTCTCAGGCTGGGGAAGAGGGAAAAGAAACTTTAACCCAGGGAAGTGCAACTATTTGAGATTCAGCTGATGTGATTTAATTAATTTGCATCTGTAAACCCCTATCTGATGCTGTGAATGCATAAAAGAAGATGGGAAATACATTATGGATGTACCTGTAAAGTGAAATTCCACAAAATTTCCTAAGGTTTTAGCCTAAACTGTCAACTTCCATGAAACACCATCTGTGTGCAAAATGTATTTAGTTAAGAAAGTGGATTCACTTTGAGGTCGAGGTGTGCTATGCTCCAGCTGTGCAGGTAGTGGAGAGCCTCAAGAATATCTCTGAGGTACAGCGCCACCTTCTCCTCCGTCAGGTTGCCCCAGCTCACTATGTAGTCCAGGAAACGTCCTTGGTCCGCCCTGAGCCAAACAGCAACATATCATAGGACTTTAGTGTTACATATACTGTAATACGTGACAGGAATTTTCCTTTTTACTTACATCTCTAGTACGAGTATGTAGCTGTTGGCTGTCTCATATGTGTCCAGCAGCTTGACCAAGTTGGCATGGTCCAGAGTCTGCAGGAGTCTGATCTCCTGCAGGACCTGTTCTCGACGCAGAAGCTTTTTGTTAACATGTTTTGCCGCAACTGTCCGCTTACTGCCTCTCTGATCACACCGCTTAGCCACGGAGAACCGGCCCCTGGGGACCACAAATAGGGGTTAAAGGGAATAGCACACCTATCACAATTATATGAACATCTCCCTGATATTGAGTTGCACCCTATTTTGCATAATCCAATCTGTGTGAAGACTGTCTTTATCTTCGAAAAGCATTTCTCTGGAGTGATCCTGGATTTAATCGGTCAAATCAAAGGGATGAAAGTATTCCATAAGGGACTGGGTATGTCAGCACACTCAGCATCGTTAATAAGCAACAGCTTGCAATTCATCCCTTTTCTAGTGCAATAACAATGCTAACAAAGGCATTCATACTGTATATGTATTATCTTTGACATCCTAAAGCACTACAACAGCGTTTGACGATGAAAGTTAAAATTTAAAGGAATTTCAACAGTAACTTGTTACCTTCCCAGCTCAGTGATCTCAGTGTAGTAGGACTCAAAGCTGCTCTTCCAGAGGACTTCATTGCCATCATCAGGGGTTCCTGGAAAAGCATAATGTACTCAGGCTGGGTCAGTAAACTAAACGGTGAATCTAAAACAGTGGTTGTCAAACTGTGGTACATGTACCACTAGTGGCACTTGAAATGCTCCCTGGAGGGATGCCAGATGACTCTGGAAGTTTTTGCAGAAACTCAAAACACATGAAATCTATGGAAATGCTGTTATTGTGATAAAATATTCACTTTTCATTTCTGGAGATCACATTAGATTATATCTTTTTTAGAGTGTTTAGCTGAAAATAGCCCATGTGCACACTATGTAACTTTTTGAAGTAAGCATCCATGTTTGAGGTTTATCAGGGTGTTATTAGAACCACAGTGTACTTAATTACTGTATACAGTACAAGTCCAGTTAGATAGTTTGGTTCTTTCATGATAGCACTCTTACCTGAGACTCTGAGGCTGGCGAAGGAGGTGACAGAACCTGCTGCATTTGTGGCCACACAGGTGTAAACACCACTGTCTTCTACAGACACTCTGAGGATATGCAGGGATGCTTCTCCTGTCTCACTGCGGGAAGAGATGAAAAATCATCAGATAACAGCCACCATGCTGGACTAAAGTCTTCTGCTTTTATTGATTCTCCATTAAGTATTAATAATTAAGCTGAAATCAATGTGTGTATAACTGTGTATAACTTCAAAAATAAAATAAAATGTTCCTCTTTTCTACTAACAAGCAACACAGCAGACCTCCTGCAAAATTTTACCTGATGGTACCAAATGTAAAATGTAATAAAAAAGTAGGCAAATATATTCTCACCTTATAGTACCAACATTATTGTTAAATACTGCATGATCGAGATTTATGAAAAATTAAAGGACCATTTTGCATGTTCGAGCATAATCTATTCAATTTTTATACACGTTCATTTTCAGATCACTCTGTGCTTTTTATTGCACTTAAACGGTAAAATTACGTAACTCTGAAAAAAAACCCTGAATACACGTCTTGTTGGCAATGATGGATTACCTATCCCAAGAATGTCTCAAGTTCAACAAGTTGATTTTAATAATGTACCAGAATGAACTGAAACCAATAGCGTCTGAAAGGTGGGAATTTTTGTTTTTAATTCACTGTTCCAGTAGTATGCTTTGGAAAATGATTGTCAGTAACATTACGTGTATGAAAATGGAATATATTAGGCTCAAACATGCAAAATGACCAGTATGGTCCTTTAAGTCAAACCTTATCCTGTTACCTGTAAGTGATGCTGTAATTTCCATTGTTGCTCAGAGTGGTGTTGTCAGGACCCCACCAGATGACAGTGGCCCGGGGTCGACCACACACTTTACACCTCAGAGTAACGCTGTCACCATTCTCACATACTACATCACTAACAGGGATGAGGACCTCTGGAGGAGCTGGAGAGAAAGGGTAGAGGTCAAAGGTGAGAGGCCAACGGTGAAACATTTCTCTAATTTTAAATCAGTCTGAACCGCAATTATCTACTAAAGGCTTTCAGTGTGGTACAAAGACAGAGAGGGAAGGATATACTGTATCTAAACTCTAACACTCTCAACATACTGTATATTATAGTTATTTCAAGTTAAAGCATTTATTAAACCAGCAAAATCACTTTTAAATGACTACTCCACAATAATTCCTTTATAATTTTCTCTCTCTCTCTCACACACACACACACACACACACTCTCTTTTCCCAAAAGCAACAATTTGGACCTACCATCATAGATGTAGTTGGGATTCAGAAGCTAAAAGAATAAAATTTAAAAAAAAGTAATGAAAAATTAGACTTCCTGTCCTGTCTGTGTTGTTAAACTGACATTTTAAGAATCATAAAGCCAACACATAAATTCACATTTTTAAACTCAATAAAAGTTAGATTCACACTCTGTACCTTGACAGAGACTTTGTTGGCCAGGCCATCCTGAGACTTGCGGTAACCATTCTCCATCTTCCTGCCCTCTTTGTCTCGCTTTTCAGACTTTCGGCGGATACGGAGTGCTGTGTGCCATGATAATGATTTTCTAAAGGGAAGGAGAGAAATACATAACTGTCATGTTTTTGTCATGAATTCTGTCAGGTTTTTACCTCAGAAATAGAGAACATCATATCCAAACCATCAATATTTGAGCTACAGAACATCACATGTGCTTACTTAATGGTTCCTTCTGGGAGTTCAGGGGTGATGGAGGCTGAGGTATGTCCCAACACATAACCAGGAATCCAGCCTTCAGCGGCAGGACATTGCTCACTGGAGGCTCGGTACACCAGAAACATGTTCTGCTGGTTGCTGGCTAAAATCTGGACCACCTCACCCTGCACCACGCTGATCTCATCCTCCTTCACTGCCACATAGTCCTGGGTCACCAGCATGGTGGACACGCTGCTGCTGCTACTGCTTTCACTCTATTAGGGAAGAAGATTGACACCTTTTAAACTTTAACCTAGGCTGCACAACATAAAAAAGCACATTGTGAAATTGCTCATACATGTATATCATACACAGTTAGCAGACACACAACCAAGATGTGCCTACGCAAACTAAATACACACGCATGCACGTACAAGATTCCCGAAAAGGGTAAATAAGTATTTCAATATCACAATACCAATCAAATGTTTGATTTGATTGACATCAACTCGCTTATGCCTACATTAATATATCTGATGTCATGCAGCAAAGAAGCATTGCAAAACACATTTTATCACGCAGAGGAATGGGGTGAAAGCAATCGCTAATGTCTACGGTGATGGCTGACAAGTCACTAAACAAGGCAGAAGTTATGTTCTCCGGAAGTTGTAAAAGTGTGGTTATGACCCCTTGGTCAGAGAAACTGAAACAAAGAACTTTGTGGTTTTTTTAAAGGCAGAACTTGAAATACAATAGATATCCATAAGAAGAAATAGAGAAGACAGTTTATCAGCCTGAAGAAAAACAGAGCAAGTTGAAGAAAAGGAAATAGCTGCTGAGAAGGGACAGAAAGGAGGTGAAAGAGCTCCTCATATATGAGAAAGAGATCCTCGATTACTGAAGGATAATTGAGGAGATTTTCATGGAACAATGTGTGAAAGGCGAAAGAGAAATGAGTCTTTAAAAAAAAAAATCATTCAGTGACTGTTAGTGTCTGTTAGCTGCAGTTGAGAAGCAAAAGAACATGTCTAAAAAAGCAGAAAATGTGAGCCAGACCCACACTGTTAGTACTTTCTGGAAGAGTCAGAAAATTCTCTCTCACAAGCTGTTTTTTTCCAGGTTAGTGCACTGAGGTAGCCATTAATCTTCCAGTGTTTGAGCAGTAGGAGACGTTGCATGTACAAGCCATTCTCAGAGCCAGCGGCAGGGTGAGTGACTAACAGCCACTCTGTGAGGGTGGGGTTAGTGACTAGTGAGTAGCACTAGGGCTCACTGAAGCCTGGGCCTCAACTGGACCTCTTACCCCATTACTCTGGGTGGAGTGTATGGACTGTTCGCTGGTGGAGGAGCAGGTGCTCATTCTGTCTATGTCCTTACTGTGGGTGGACTGGCGATGATGAGAAGGTGTCCCGTGGCTTCCTCTACCTAAAGAGTCCCCACCACCGCTGTCGCTGGGGTAGGAGAAGGAGCCAGGTCGACTGGCAGGAGATGGAGGCATACCTGGGATCATAGCCCAGAAGGTGTTGCCTTTGTGAGCTGGGCTGTTAGGGACAAAGGCCTCCTTCCCTTGACCTCCTTCTCCTCCAGGGGACTGAGGTGAAGTCAGAGGAGAAACCATTCCGACTCGAGGGCTTTTGAGGGATACATTCAAAGGAGCCACAGCCACCTGTGGTATAGCAGCTGTCTGATGTTTCTGGGTTTCTTCATAGTCTCTCGGGCCCTGTCTGGGACTGCCCTCTGTGCTACTTGATGGCTTGTTACTGTTATTGCTGTTACTTCCACGAGGACCATCCAGCACCCTCATCTTAGGGATCTCTGAGGCTAACAGCTCCCTGTTTGTAGTGCTGTCAGGACAGGGGTNCACCCTCATCTTAGGGATCTCTGAGGCTAACAGCTCCCTGTTTGTAGTGCTGTCAGGACAGGGGTTAGGGGAGAGGGACTGAGGAGTCTGAGGGTGGCAGGGTGACCACATACCTGCTGATCTGTCGGGCCCTTCAGGGNGGGGGGTGGTGGTGGTGTACTGGCTGTGGGAGGCGTGAAGAGGGCTGGGGAATGCGGGAGGGTCGAGAACGAGGGCCACAGAGAGAGGAAGAGCTGTTTCCTGATCCTCCAGAGCCGCCGCCGCCACCTCCCCCTCCCAGGTTGGAGGTACTTTTGGAGTTGCTGCCTCCTGCCAGACCTCCAGCATTACTGCTGCTACTGCTGGGTGGACCACCTGGCCCACTGCCACCTACATGGTTCCTCTGGTACTCTATCGGAGATGTTAGAGCTGTGGGAGAGGGTGAGACATTAGACAGAAGAGGAAAGAGGAAGTAAGAAAAGAGAAGTTCTTCGGTGCTACAAGCAAACAATATCATATTGTCTCAAAACAAAAAAAAAAAAAAAAAAAAATCAAGCTCCAAGAAAACCATGAAAACTTAAAAAGCTTTTCTTGCTTATGCACATTTCTAACAATGGACTTTCAGGTCTAAGCAGTGTTTTCAGTATTTCTGTGTGCATTATAAGTCAAACACTGTCTTTTAGTGACACAATTTAAAGTCCACCGGTCTCTTACCATTGAGGAAATTGCGTTGGTTCTCTAGTATCTGGCTGACCTGGTGGACCCACACTTGACTGACCCCAGGGCTTATCGAATGGAGGGTGTACCTTTCCAGGCCACCGCTAGATGATCTGGAGGTTAGTGTGAACTTGCAGGGGTCATCTACATTTTCCTCTAGACCCAACCAGCTCACCTGGCAGGTATGAGAAGGAGAGGAGGAGGAAGAGAGATGAAATAGGAAAAGAGCAGCTTGTAGAGAGGAAGAGGGTTATATTTTACATTACATTAAGTTGTGCTCACTTTGATGCTGTTCTTAAAGAGGTAGCCAGGTGTAGAGAAGCCCTTCTTTTTGTCTAGGGGCTCACTGAAGATAACAATCTGCTCAAAGAGGAAGACTCTCCTCTCTTTCATCCTGGACAGAAGTCCACCATCCTGGTCTGAAACCATGAAAGTGTCCTGGAGGATCAATCTGCCCTGGGCTACTATCTTACCCTAAAGAGTAGAAGGGAGGGAAAGGAAAAAGAGGAACCATGGAGAAAGGAAATCAGAAGAAAGACAGGACAACAGAGGAGAGAATACTGTTATAAAACCATACTTGAAGCACAGACTTTTATGTATTATTGTTAAGAGTAACACAGCAGTTTTCATATATTTTGTGAAAATTTGGAATAGGAAAGAGAGCAACCTGTACAGCAGACTACTTGTACTACTTATTTTAAAGCTGTAGATAATAAATGTGTACATACTGTCACCTAGTGGCAAAAGTGTTAAACTACAAATAAAATAAATTCATTTAAATATATAGTTTCCAAACATGAATGTAAGCACAGACACACATACACTTCTGATAAAGAATAAAATCAGACTTACATCGAAGCCTTGAAGGCGCCCAACATTCATCATGTCATTGCAGCGCTTGGGGACCACACACATCACCTCTACAGCTTTCTAAGGTAACACAAAGAGTAAAACAAACTTTAAGAAACAAGCTGTTGTATGTCAGTCAAGTAACATATGTCTTTTTTCAAATGTGGTTTGTTTAATACCACAATTGGGTGAGCTATGGTGTATATGAACACTATAAGAAACCTTAAATTCAGACAGCACATTTACCTCCAGCTCTGTTGTGTCCACTCCAGCCTTCTTGGAAATCTTAAGAAGATCCTGTAAAACATTAGAAATGTAGAACCATCAGCAACTTAATCATTATTCTTTACATCAATATGTGGACAGTACTATTTTGAAGCCAGTGCCTAAGAATTCTGCCTATAAAGTCAGACTCTTGTGGATTTACCTTCAGTAGTAGCTGGTACTTCATTATGCGTTGGACAGGTTTGATTAGCAGGTCAGTGATCTGTAATCTGTGGCCCAATCTCTGCTTAAGGTCCTGGTGAAAGTCAAGATACAGATATTGTCTCTAAGTGTGGATAGTACAACTGTACATGGATAATCTACCATACTTAAAAGATAATGTAAGATAAATGTATAAACACTTATTGGGTGTATTTAACATCTTATTCTAGAATAGGGCAGGTATAAATGTTTTAACAATCTTACTTCAAAGTAAGTGTCAATGTACTCTGACACAATATGCTCAGATTTAGGCTTGTTCTGGCAGTACACGATATACATGTGTAGCCTCCGCTCCTGTAATAGAAACAAAAGCAGAAAAAAGGAAACATTGAGAAATAAAGAACTATGAGAAGCATTTCATTACTCTCTTAAACTTTGTAAAATGCATTTGATAATCTCAAAAATGAATATTTAATTCTGTAAAGTTTACTCTTTAGTCTTTACGCACATGTGAATAACTTTCTTACCTGTTTGACAAAAAGAAGACCCAACCTATCAGGATCCTCCAGGCATTTCTCAAGCTCTCCCAGGAAAAGACTGTGGACAAATCAAATTTAGCACACCAGCCAGGAAACATTTTCTTATGTCTGCATGCTAAAGGAGAAACTAAAAGAGAATTGAAAAACATTCTTGCATCACTGCTGGAATAAGTTTTGAGCATACTCTTTGTGCCAATCATAGATCTGATGGATGTTTCCAAAGACGATCTTGTCTTTTCCTTTCATGTCATCTGGAACTCCTTCCTCTTTCATCCTGCTCATGTAGCCCTGAAGGGAGGATGGTTAGCTCATTTATAAAGCACATAGCAAATACTAGCCCAAACAAACTTTGTTAACTTGATGTTAACAAATATCATAGATGTTAAGATATTTGTTAACAAATATCATAAATTTTAAGATTATGTTTCACCTCCACCACTGATCCCAGATCTCTGACATAGTCTCTCTCAGTCTCCACCAGTTCCAGGAGGACATAACTGAAGACAGAAAACAGAAACTGTCATTACATTAAGCCATAAAATTTAACGCTTAATGCTTAACTATGTTCAATAAAAATATTTGTTTATCCATGCAACAAAGACAAAGGGCTTATAACTCACTGTCTTTTCTTGAAGAAGCCAGACTTGCGCTCATCCACCTCATCGATTGGCGAGGAGGAGGAGAGGAGAGAGTTATCAGATGGGTTGAGGGAAGGAGAGCTGCTGTCGCCTTGCTCCACTGACAGAGAACTGGGACGATCCTCCAATGTCTGGCAGAGAAGAAGAGAAGGAGGAGGAGGAGGAGGAGGAGGTGGAAGGGGAAGAGAGGGAGAAGGATCAAATTAATAATGACATAGGATTACTAGAGCAAATCATATACTGCCTTTACTTTGACATGTAGTGGATGTGGAGCAAAGGGGAAATGTGCTGAGGGTGATGGTCAGTGTACAGTGTTGGTTTGTTAGAACAGGAGACAGCTGGCATAGTGAGTCACAGCACTGACAGATGACTGGTAGGCCATGACTGCATTCTCAACAATGCCAGAAGAAAACTGTGTGCTTGTATGTACTACAATCTGAATTGTTTTGTGAACTGTGTGTCCTTGTGAATGTGTGTGTGTGTGTNTGTGTGTGTGTGTGTGTGTGTGTGTGTGTGTGTGTGTGTGTGTGTGTATGAGGCTCTGATTCTTCCGGTGAATGTCTGCATGTGTTTTTTTTATTTTTATTTTTTATGTATGTATACATGTGTGTAAGTACGGTAATTCTGTTCATGATTTCTGTCTCACCATCTTGCTCTTCACCAGCTCTTCAATCGCACTGACAAGTTCGGCAGCGCTGGGTGTCTCTGAGCTGCTGGGACGAGCGGACAGACGAGATGCGGACTGAGAGAGAGAGAAAGAGAGAGAAAAAAAGAGAAAGAAATAATTAAAAAAAGAAATTTATTTTTCTTTTGCTGTTTCTGCTAGACAGGTTTTCAAAATCATCTCTGGCTTTCACAATGAAATGATACTTTTTGTGAAATGAGAACATCACTATGTTACAAAACTTCACAATTCTGCACATGTAGAGGCGTCTTACATGGTCAGACTAGTACTGTGTCTGTGGTCAGGCTCACCATTGATGACTTTGGACCCCGATATTCCACATGCCCAAATAAGGAGTTGGTGGGTGTGATCTCCCTAATAATGGGGTGAATTGGGAGCCATGTTGGACCCAATCAGAGGCTCATGTTGGGGAAACAGGGGTTATGATGTGGGTTTAGGTCAAGGGCAAGATCTGGGATTGGACAGTTTTTTGAGCACAAGCACTATGAGTGGTCGAACAACCGAAGTAAAACAAACAGTGTTGCATAATAATCCATTGGGGAAAGAAGTTGCCTCTGTAAGACCCCAGCCTGAGGTATAATGGCAGGATAAAATCTTAAAAGAACACCCTGTACACCAGAAATTTAGTCACACAAGACTTGGACATGAATGGAGTATTCATTTCAGCAACATGCAGAATAACTACATTCCAAGGGAATATAAATGTGACGGAATGGAAGTGATTTGGCAAAGAAAGAGCAGGAAAAGCCAAGAATCGATGAAAGAAGGATAACAATAGAGATAAGAATGTGTTTTTACATGGAGAGATATGGAAACTGTGAAAGAAGAGAAGCAGAACAGAAATCAACATAGTGCTGAAGGTGGGAACATGCAGCCAAGCAAAAAAAAAAAAAAAAAAAAAAAAGAAAGAAAAGAAAAGACAAGCTATTAGTGCCAAAGTAAAAGTTCAGCAGTGTTATGTACTGTGAGCTCTGTGTGACTGAGAAGTGATATTTATTCAGCTCTACATGGAACTGGGGACAAAGAACACAAAGTAGGTGCTAAGTTATGTGGCTGCTTCATGCAAATTAATGTGGAAAAAATTACTAAATAATGAGCAAGTCTTGAAAGAACAGAAAATTTGAAATTATTCATTAAAAATAGATTTCAATTACTTAAAAAATATCAAACAGATTTCAATAAACACCTTCATCTGATGAAAGTAGTACCTAATTACTGTATCTATGCATATAAAATTTATGCACACAATTTACATGTGTGTATGCAACCACCATACTGCACATAAAAGTAATAAAAATAATGTAGATAGGCTTAAATGAAAAATAAAACTAACATTATCTTGGGTGGTATTGTTTTTTGAGTATACAACTGACCATCTAAGTGTGTGCATATTGCGCCCACCTTATCGTCTTGGGAGTCGGGCTGCAGCAGGCTGTGTTGCTGGATGGCCATAGGGGGCGGCAGAGGAACGGCATCTGCCCCTTCCTCTCCTTCCTCCTCCCCACAACTCTGCATGCCTGATGAGGAAGACTTGGACAGGGTACCACTGCTCAGGCCCTCATTACGCATACGCTGAATGAGAGAGAGAGAGAGAGAGAGAGAGAGAGAGAGAGAGAGAGAGAGAGNGAGAGAGAGAGAGAGAGAGGGAGGGAGGGAGGGAGAGAGAGAGAGAAAGAAAGATGTCATACATCACAAAATAATTCTTTCACAATCATACTCTAGACTATGAAGAAATGCAGGAACAAGGGAGAGTGGGGATGATTCAAAGTGATTCAAGGGTGGGCCGCTATTCTTACTTCTTCCAGCGTCTCGTCCTGTGGCGTGGCAGCACTGTCGTCAGAGTCCTTCTNCCGCTATTCTTACTTCTTCCAGCGTCTCGTCCTGTGGCGTGGCAGCACTGTCGTCAGAGTCCTTCTGTGATCCAGATATTGCATCTAAGTTCTTCCTGGTACCTTCACGGTTCTTCTTGTGCTTGTGGGCGAGCTTCTTGACATGGCCGTCAGCTTTCCCGGAGCTGAGCCGCCGCACAGGGCTGGTCAGCCACTTCCTCAGGGTGTTTCCTGGACGTTTGGGGCCTGGAGAGCTGTGAGGACCCAAGGTTTGGCTGGAGCCTGGCTGCAGGGTGTCGTTACTGGATACAGAAAGGGTGTCTGAAGGAGACAGACAGAAGAGAAAAGAGGACATTGATGATGATATTAAAAGAACTATTAAAATGTCAGATTAGTGCAAGCAAAGAGAAAATGTTGCTGGCTTCCTCCTCCTCCACAGTGATGCAGCTCCTTGGGGAATCTGTAGGAGGGGAGCTCTTCTTTAACTAGATATGAAGTGATCGGTATAACACAGAATAAGTGGATGTCTGAGGCTTTGTCCAAATAGCCTAACTCCTTGTCATTCCTCCCTCGGGTAACTTTGTTAAGTGTTAAGCGTTCTTGACCTCTGCGTCCCGATTATGAAGTTAGGATTGGATTTCTTTGTGCTCTGTCATAATCTGCAACTTCACCCCAACTTTGATATTCTCAAAGTATCCTCTGGCTATGACCTTTGACCTCCTGAAAAGGTTTATAGTTCAGCAAAAAGGTAACAGCACAGTTTTAGAGTATTCTAGTCTGCTAGAGATACAAGGATCACAAGAACAGCTCTCACATTATACTAAGAATCCTCCTGGGCCACATTTTCAGAGCTGCAGAGTTCATATCAAGGCCTTTGAATGCACTCCAACACTGGATTTATTTTCAATCAAATTGTTTCAACCTGATCAGAGCTGTATCAAAACTAAATGAATTCCTTTGCTCAGGTCAATCAGAGTCTCTTTTCTGAGAATTGAAGTGTTGTCAGGATAGGGCTTAAGGGATTCTCTTGATGCAGGAGGATCTCAGGAGATGAAGTCTACAGAACAGCATTTGACTTACAGAGGGGGCCTGACTGCAAAATAAGTGCATCTGTATGGGGGCTGCAGCTATCTATAACAAGGACTCTATTCTTCTCCATCACTTTGCCTTTAAATGTTTACATCACATCTGCTTAAGTAGAGGAGCTCTAGAGCAAAAATACAGTAATTAATAAAATACAATCTTAATAACATTTCATCCAATAAATATTTGATTTTAAGTCTGAATATAACAATAAATTATATCGGGGTATATTATGCTGTTCAAAAGGAAAGAAAAAGGTTAGAGAGATCCTAACATCTGCTTCCTCATTTTTTTTTTAAATTAGTAATAAAGAGTCATCTGGTGAAGATTAAGGGTTGAACATGGCAAACCATGTGACCAGATTGAATGGTTCTTATGAACAGCAAGTGTGGAAACTCTCTCAATGGACGCAGTGCACAGCACTGCATAGTTAAATGTCTGTTGAATGAATACATCTGCATGTGAGCGTGTGTATCAGGCATTCCGACTCTGGGAGACATTTTTACTGCATTTTGTTGATATAAAGCATGTGTTCCCTCATCGCATGCTCAGGAAGATGGCCTAGTTCCCAAAATAACAAGCATCTCCCACATCAGGCATCAAAAGAGCAATCCTCTTTGACTGGTTGGAGGAGGACAACTAGTTATCCTCCCACTATCTCACTGAAAATCCTGAAAAATCAATTAGAAACATTTCTTGTTTTTCTTTTATCTTGTGTGCAAAAACATAGAGATGCAAGGCAGTGCAGGCAAGAGTACATCCTTTTATCCTGTTTTTATGCTGCAATTTATTTTTACCAAACAGAAATTCAGCCTGTGTACTGTTCCAGGGAAGGGAAAACTTAAAGGACCATACCAGTGATAGTGCATGTTTGAGTCTAAAATATTATATTTTCATATGTTACATTACTGACAACCATCTTCCAAAGGATAAAACTGTATTTCAGCTTTCCTGATATTTTGCAAAATCTCTTGATCTTTCAAAATCAANAAGGATAAAACTGTATTTCAGCTTTCCTGATATTTTGCAAAATCTCTTGATCTTTCAAAATCAAATTTTCAAGCTATACACCCACCTTAAAAATCAATGTTTCATCTACAAATAGTTACATAACCTGATGAAGTCACAGTCGTTTAAATTTTTCATTAAATGCAGGTCTTCTTTTGGGACTATATTCCCTTGTGCATTTTCAGATAACTTTGTAGTTTTTATTGCGCTTAAACTCTAAAATCACACAACTTCTAAAAAAAAAAACTGAATACACATCTTGTTCGCAATGATGGATTTATCTATCCCAAGAATATTTCAAGTATCAACAAGTTGATTTTAATAGTGTACCAGAATGAACTGAAACCAATGTCGGTCTGGAAGGTAGGAAAAAAAAATTTTTAATTCACCATTCAAGTAGTATGCTTTGGGAAATGATTATCAGTAATGTTACATGTATGAAAATTGAATATATTAGGCTCAAACATGCACGATCGCCAATATGGTTTAAATTGCTTGGGAGATCTATAAATTCCACCCAATACGGGGGAAGTGTGGAGTTTGCTGTCTTGGATAATCCCTTCTGTTGGCACAAATGTTTATATGCAATCTCACTGTTAACTGTGGATTTTGGGAAAACTATGAGGTTTACCTGCCTCCTTCTCCCCTACAGTTCTAAATGAAAACCAATCGGGACTGTTCCTTACGATCCTCCCCTGGAATGTTTTAGTCATTGGTGCCATCATGGAGCCGATGTGAGGCTATAAATTTCATCACTCAGAATGCTTTTGCATGTAGTATCGTGTCTCTAAAGACTACCAAAGTCATTCTTTATGACTTTTGCATACTTTGGCAGCAGGAAACACAGATAAATAGGATGCATCTAACTAGTAATGGGAAAAGTTAAACAGAATTGCAGCTGAAAGGCAGGGTTCATTTGCTGCTTCATACTTGTGTTGAGAATCTACTATCGAGCTGAAACCAGGTTAGCTCCATCAGGTTTTCACCTCTGTGTTTTGTTTGTTAGTTTGTTGTTAGAATTATTCAAAAACCAATGAACTGATTTTGATTAAACTTGGTAGAAGGCCTGGGTTGTGGCCCAGGGAAGAACCCATTAAAGTTTGATGCTGATCTGTATCCAGAGGCAAAACAGGATATTTTCAATATGATTGTTCATTATTTAAAAATGAATACTTCAGCCTTGGCGGAGATATGTACTCTAATGAGGTTCCTTCTAGTTGCTCGTTATTATAATTAACAAATGACACTGACTTTGGAGTAGAAAATATCAGCTGTTCAAGACGAACTATGACAATTACACAGGCACTGATAGACAAATAACTACTTTGATTTATCGAAAGTTGTATGGTTTTTGCGGTATACTCCTAATATGCAAATACCCAGCCAGTATTTAACCCCACCACACACACATAGGTGCTACATAAAGTAATACCTATCTGGAGACTTGTGCTTTACATTTAACAGAAACTAACCGGGAAACTCATAAAAACAAAGGAGTCCAGACTCATCCTGTAGAGCAAACAAACTGTGCTGTCTGAACATGCTGAGGTTACAACCTCACATGTAGTCATGTTGTTAGAAAGTGTCAGCTATTAACGTGCGAGGCTGCAGGGCACTTTGAGCAGACAAATATTTTACGCTGCTCTGACAAATCACACCAATTGTGTAGCATCAACCAAAACACATTTCTTTTTACCTGATTTAGTGTAAATCAAATATTGCTGGTGTGTCAATGAGTTATGTAGTAAATAAGCAAAATCTGAGTTTAAAACATCAAACATGTTGCATCTTAAACAGCAAAAATTTGAATAAACGTTGCACATATTAAACATATTAGACATTAGAGGATGATCCTGCAGGAGACGGAATCAAAAGTTTGAATAAATTGTGGAAAAAACTAAACTAAAAAACTAAAAAACATTTCCCAGATAATAATTCATGATCTCTCATGACGTCATACAATCATACAAACAATATTAATGTGCTTACTTTACATGTTGTTTGTTCAGGTTACAGCATCAGATGGAGCACAAACATGCTCACACACATTAATATGATTAGCACACATACCAATTATTATCACATCATGCATAATGTTGAACTTTTAACCCAAAACATCATTGCAAGCCACATTACACAGGATAGTAAATAAATCCTGAATAATGAAAAAAGGTCCACACCCTGTCCTATATGCGCATGACTAAAATTTGTTAGATAAGAATTTATTGCTACCTCAAAGAACTGATTAGACAGCTCCTAACAGGGGTGTAAATGGGTGGAGCACAGGGTCAGCAGCCTTGACACATTCCCCCAAGGTGGAAAATAAAACTAGAGACACACACACAGGGCATGACCTTTGCCCTTTGCCCTGCAGGGTGTCTTTCATTGTAGAGACACCTCAGGGACATCTGGTCCTCACTCATGGGAAGCAATACTGGAGTCATAGGATGAGACTGCAGGGCTGACATGAGCCCTAGTGTACTGACTGCCATGATTACATTCAAACAGCAGAAATAATCCATCGGTTTCATCAAAATTAAACAAAGGTGGTTTAACAATATGCATCATAAGTCCTGTGTATTCTTCTATCAAGCACTCTAATAGAAGTTTGAGTAGGAACAAGCGGTGTCTCCATTCCTGGACAAAAAACTGGAAAATGCCTGCAGATAACCACAGCTGTGACTCAGATATAATCATCAGTGCAGAACTCCTAAATGCAAGTAACAATCATTACATGAACGGCACAAAAATGGAGCTTGGCTGACATTGGATTCAGAAAATTATAATTGCTGTCAATCTACAAACAACTACCTGAGACTGAATATTGCAACATACTATTGATTTATGTCAGCGTCACCTGTATGCCTTTTCACTGAACATGTCTTATCTCTACCACAGTCAGCATAATTGTCTCCAGTTGTCTGAGAATTCACAGAGAAACTCTACTGTCTAGAATGTGTTATAAAATATATGCTATAAAAACTTAATAATTGGGTTGTTAAACTAAAATTATACTTGTAAATTGTTGTTTCAAACAAGTCTGTACAACCACAGGTACATGTATTCACAGACAAACTTCAAATATCTAAAACTTGACTCCACTATTCCACTTTAAACATGAAACACTCAAAGGAAAATGAGTTCTTTTAAGAATGCAGATGTATTTGGTTGAAGTCTGTGAGCTGATATCCCTGAGAAGACTGAGCCATTCCCATTTTAACAGATGCTCTCTACTACATATTCATGACAACCTACCATAATTCAGTGTCAATGCTCATTTATGCACACATAACACTGCAATGAACATGTGAGATTTACAACTTTGTGTGTGTGTGTGTGCGTGTCTCTCTCTCTCTCAGAAAAGGAAGGATGGGAGGGGCTGTTGTGCAATGGGAGTGATCCAGAAAGCCTGCGCTGCTCCACAGGAGCATGCCAGGGATTCCAGAGGTGTCACCAGGGGAGCATCTCTCGTGTGGTCTTATCTTCCCCAGAAGAAGTGATACAAATGCACACAAACATCAATTAGTGTGGCTGAAGAAGTGCTTCTTTGGATGGAGGTGGAGTGTGTGGGAAAGCTCCAGGGGGTTTGGCTAGCTGATCCGTAAAAATGTGGACAATGCTGGACAGGGCGAGTCACCAGTAGTCATAGTTAGTCAGGGAGTGGAATGGAAATAGAAATATGGAGTAGAGAGACCACCCTTTGCACATTTGGCAAAATTACTACAGTATATTGGTGGATAAGTGGTGAATTTCAGGCTGCAGTGTTATCAGAAGCTCTGAACTTTTCAATTTGTATTTAGATTATTTTCTATTTTCCATGGGTATAAAACAAAGACCTTTAGCCCATCTATCGCTATTCTGCCCCAGCAAACAGGTACACAGATATATTCATGTTCTCATTTCAGCAGATTTAATTTCTTATCAGATAAAGGTGTATTTACCAAATTACTGTCATTGACATAATGCCCCAAGATAATCCACCCTTGATCACTGAATACCTACACAATCCACAATACAATAAACAAAAATAAGCTGTCAAAAAGCAAAGTAATAACATTTCCTGCACAATAATAGTCAAACTTTCTATTAATCTCAGTATGAGTAATTTCCTCATAATTTACAAACAACCTTTTGACTGTGTTTTAAAAGCAATAAATCCATCTCTACATTTAATTTTAATATTTAAAAAGCAATAAAATTTCCATACAACTAGCAAATGTCACAGAGACAGAAACATTAAAAACTCCATATCAAACTCCATAACACATCCTAAAAAAAAAAAAAANAAAAAAAAAAAAAGATGCATTTGCCAACAGTGGCAACGACATTACCAAGGCACCTACCCAGATCCAGCACCCAGAACTTGCAGTTGTCAGAGTGTCCCCCCTGAGGTGAGTCCATTTGGCACAATGGGCTTAGAGATACTAAGGACTCGATTCCATGGGCCATGTCACTCAAATATCAAACCTTAGGAATATTCACTAGAAATTTTCACTCACAGCATGTCCTCAGGCGCAAAATGTAAAATTATTTCTGCACTAACTGCTTTGCTGAGATTTCAAAGAGAGAGAAAATGCGATGTCTGGTGTGAAGAAAAAGAAAAAGTCAAATGCAGCATTAGTGGATGTTTTTCTCTTTCTCTCTCTGCGTATCTGTCTCTCTCCCTCCCCTATGAGTGGGCTGCTGTGAGGATATTGGGCAAGCCTCCACCGTGCCTCTCCTGTTCCAAAGGGACGTCTGGAAACATGTAGCACATTTACCGTATAACCCTTTGTAGAAGCACCCACTCAGTTTGTGTGGGTGGGTGAATATTTTATAGGCATTAGGATGCACAGAAGTTGTGCTGTATGGCTGAAACAAATGTAGACCTGGTTATGAAATCCACTAGAACTGAAAAGCGAAACACTCACAGATATGATGTTCAATAGCTGGACTGAAATTTATTCACACGCTGGTATTTCAGGTTGATTTAATAGAATTACAAATCTCTGCTGGGGGATTTTCATGTACCTAAGCTTTGTACAAAGTAATATTCTAATAACTAGAATAGACAAATTTTCTTTTAACAATGCCCCCGTGCACACTGTGTGCAGCTTAGAGCATGCAGGCTAGTATACAAAGATCTCCCTGTTAGACTGGGAGTGAGTGTGTGCGTGTGTGTGTGTGTGTGTGAGCCCCCTGGGATCCACAAACACTCTTTCCTGTGAGAGCATGCACGCACATGCGCATACACAGGCATGCACATTTGTACTACTTCTTATTTTACCAATACAACCACCATTACATATAACTTTGTACTGATTTCTTCAAGGGTAAATCTGCATGTCAGATAAGTAGGGAGATTTCAGCTGAAATTCCAATTAAATTTTATATAAATTTCATTTTCTGTGACTGCACACTTCTTCTTCATGTAGTTCTTGCTCTTGTTCCTCATCTTACTCCTTCTTTTATCTCCTATATCATGATGATAGCATAAATAGTTAAAAGCAAACTAAACCTGATTTGATTTCCAAATAATACATACATTTATTACTATTTCTACCAGCTCACTAAGCAACAACCAACTCACAATTAATTAACAGACACTAGATGTGAACTACTAACTTTTTACACACATACACACACACACACACACACAAAAACAGCAGACAAGCAGCCGGAAGCTACATACTTTATATGGTTCACACTGCATGGTCTTAATTCATAACTTGCCTGTAATTTAGACCCCAAAATGATGGTCACCACACAGTAGATACAGGTTATTCTGTTCTGTTCTATTCTATTCTATTCTAGCCTCCACTGACCCCTCAACAGTCAATTATTCCTGATTTTTGAGACATAGCAAGAATAAGGGGGATTTCCCAGAAAACACTTTAATTGCCTAAATCGTCATCACCCTTCCATAACTTTACAGAAAGTGTCCTGGTGGTCCATGGTTGGTCAGTAAACTTAAAAGCCTGACAAAGTAGCAAAGACTTTTTCATTATCCTCCTCTTCCTCAGTTTTTTTCAACCAGAGCCTCCCCTGCAGTGAATCTTTGTGAATTCTTTTCAGCGTTTCCTCTGGCCACACAAACATTGATGCAAACCTTGTGGGCTGGTTATGCACAAAGGAACCAATGAAAATCGAAAAAACAAGAGCTTCTGTAAGCAAAACAGAAATGAGGCACCAAACAGTGAAGCTGAAATTACCAGTGAAATTCTGCCCTTTACCCTGCACTAATTAATCAATCAGTTGATTCCAGAGTTCCTGTATGTACATTACATGTAGCCTATAAGCTTAAATACTAACGCAAACACAACCCACAGGGAGGGTGCCAGTAAAATGTTTTATGCTATATCACCATAGAAACAAGCAGTGCAGCACTCACCCACTGTTCCTAATTAAAGATAGAAAGGCACAAGCAGAAACTGAAGTTTACTGGCATTTTGTCAAGACACGATCAGAGCAGCTACTTCTAAACACAGTGTCAAATGAGGGTCAGATCTATAAATATTGTACTTCCACTCATTGTATTTCATTAGCTATATTTCTTCCTTGAAATATTTAGCACTACTTTGATGATGATGATGATTTCATGTTTTGATCATTGGTCAGCATGTGATCCCATGCCTGCTGGATGAGGAAACGAACAGCTCTGTAATGTTGTGCCCATTGTAGCCTGGGGAAGGATCAAGGAGGGAACAAGCTCAGAGGTCATTTTCTGTATTTCTGTTTTTTTTTTTTTCTTTTCTAATTTGTTTTGTATCAACTGTACATTTACATGCATGTTAAAATTTTGATTCTAATCCAATTAAGGCAATTAGTTGATTTTTTTTTTTTTCAAATGTCGCATCAAAATCATAATAAAACTGACACTGGCATGTACAGTGGTGTACAGAGTGACAGATCTGTATTATGGATTGTAAATCAATGCAGATAAATACTCCAGCTGCTTACAATAAGCATTCTGTGTGCGCACTTTTCTCACCCTCATAAGCAGATTAAGCAAGTATATTCAATTAATTACAGAATTCTATTATTGTAATTCCATTCATGTATAGGGAATTTTTGTCTTATTTACAGTCTAGACAAAAAAAATCAGAGTACAGTGTGCATGTAAATGTACTGAGAGATTAACCTGGTACAATCAACAGGCTTCCACCCTAACTAGCCAACACACAGTGTTACAATAATGATTATAGAAGACCCCCCATAAGGGAACAGCATCATGCAGGTACTGACCCATAGTCTGCCTTTCCACAACATGGAAATTCCTGTCAGACATTATAGCCACTAAACTAAGTGGACGTGTGCCAATATTTGTAGAGTAATGGTCAGAGTGACATTGGACACAAAATATCAGACTTAAAACATCAAATTTAATAGGCTGCAGTCAGATCAGGACACTGTCCACACAAACCAACCTGAACACATGCACAGATGTCTGGCACTAGTAAAGGTCAATAAGACACTAAGGACCATATTAAAAGTTGAGATAAACAGTGCAAATGGGTATTCAGACCTCAGACTTATCTGAGGACTAAGTGCCATTCAGAGTTGATTTTAGCCCCTGCTTCTTTATAAGGCACATGAATCATCATCATCAATTAAATTTTGCTTTAAGTAAAAATGAATGGGAGTTAATGAGACATAGCCTAATAACATGATACCCATGAAAGGCAAAGCATTATTGTTAGTAAGAATAATAATAATTTATACTTACTTAATTATTTATACTTACTTAATATATACTGGATTTATACTGTTGAGAATTAACATCAATACTCAGATGTTACAAATCCAACTTTGCACACATGCTAATTCATTTTTATTCCTACAGGGAAGGTGAGTAGCAAAATTCCTAAATGTCAGGCAAGCATTTGTTATGTTGATAATTATGATGCAGTGAGAAAGCTTTGTTTTTTTTGTTTTTTTTTGGCAGAATATGAGTCAATAACACGTCTGTGACTGTAGCCGATGGAAGAAACCCTTTGGAACCATGTTGCTAATTCCTCTTAATAAAACCCTTTGGGCACCAAAACAGACTGACTTCATATCCTCCGGGGTGTTACCCTCACATGGGGGCATGCTGCTGCATGTTTAAGACAAAATAAAAGTTTCTGAAGCAGTAAGATCTCTGGATGTTAACAGTGCTGGAAATTCAAGGATTGGAATTATTTCAACATAATTAAAAGAGAGCTAAAGTGTGTCTCTAGAGGGCTTTCCACAGTTGCATAGCAACACTTAGAAATAAGTGCTTCCCTAAGCAGTTGTTTAGTGAGATGTTAAGAGTCACCAAGTGTTATATTTACAAACAAGAAATAGATTCTGCTGGCTTTCCTTAATGTTCCAAATGTTCATATGTGCCTAAATGTGACAAGCTGCTGCTTAGTAAACTGTGATGATTCTGTAGATCTTGTCTGCAAATAAGAAATACATTCTATTATCTTAGCCTGATGTTCTAAATAACCCATATGAGTTGTAATGTGAGAATGTTCCAGTCTACTTGCTCTGAAAACCCAGGTAACACATCCTCTTCCTCCTCCTACCTTTGTGGTTGAAGAGCCCCTCCATCTCCATGGAGGACCTGGAGTGAGCGATACACAGCATGGCGCAGGGTACGAGGCCTTCCTGGGCTGGAGAACGATCTGTTGTCCGGACCAGGCACCAGTCTGGCTTGTCATGGAGTCGCTCTAAAACCTCCACAGTTTGGCCTCGGCGAACTGTCAGCTCCCCAGTGCTGCCACCATTACTGGCCACAAAATCATGGATCACAACTGTCAGCTCGCAGCCACCAGAAAGCTGCAAAGAGAACACAGAAATCTGCTTACACTTTGCCGTGTTCACATTTGTTCATTATATTACTAGTGTTCATACTTTCACATATATGCTCTAAAGTGTTACTGAGGAAGGGGAGGGAGACAAGTGTGAGGTGTAGTAACTTTGGATGTAGAACATAACACACACACACACACACATCCCTACTTCGAAGCCATATATGTGAATCTGTCACTGTTTTCTGGTCATGACTGTTGAGGTGCAGTCGTAATGCACTCGGTGAGGATTATTAATACAGACCAAACAATAAACAAAAAATAGGAAACAGAACACGCGCGTGTTTAAATTACGGCAAAGTTGATGCAAAAATGACTGACTAGGGAAGAGAACCCAGGATCTATGTGCAGTAAAGCTCAGATCTGAGATCAACTGCAAATGTTCTTAATTCATTCCTGACTGTATGTTACGTTTGGCAATAGTATAGATATAATTACACAAATTAAAATAAAGAGAAATAAATTTTCTAATTATTTCTATTTTTTTTTTTTTTACCAACATGCAAAAGGTCCATGCCAAGCAGCAAGATCATTAATTTCTTTTTTCTGACTTTTCAATAGAATCAGCACAGAAAAAGGGCTCAAATCAGAACACAAAGCAAACATTCCCACATCATCCTTAGCTCACAGCTACGCTACAGGCTCTATTGTAAAGTACCTATACATGCACTGATGACTCATTCTGACACAAATGAGCTCAATGTGACTCTCATAGTCTCACTCTGATCATGTGAAAGGATAATGCAGACTCCTTTCTGTGTCAATGTGAGACATAAGTTGGGTAATTATTAGTCATTTTGTTCACTAATCTAACATTCTTTCGTTGAAATTTGAAAATGGAAATGCTTGTGACTATTTGTGATATGCTTAAGTCTGAGGAATACGCTGTAACACATTTTGTTTGTGGGCAAATGTGAACTGCAAAAGCATATAAAAACTGATCGTCTGATCCTTACTAAAAACAAATGAAAATCAATTAATGTCCAATAATGAAAAACATTTTAGCTAGTTATCTATGCTGTACATATTAACGGATGTCATTCAGATTTATTCTTCACCAACCACCAGTGTTTTGCAAATTAAAAGGATGTGCTTTCATTTTTTTTTTCCAAGTCAGGTCTTAAATTAGCCCAGAAAATGTTCACGTCAAACAATTCTGAGCTATGAAATAATGGATGATTTTGCTTATCTTGAGCATTTATATTAAATGTGTCTTTACAATAAATGACCAAAGTCTCATCTTTAGTCATAAACAACACAAACGCAATTAATAAAAATCACAAATCAAGCAGAATAGAAACATAGATATACAGTATTTCTTGTTTCAAAGTCACATTGCTGCCTAAAACGGGCATATGCTCTGCATTCATTGTTCTGACATTTATACAAAGTTGTACATTTATTTCGTAGTTGAAATATTTAGATTTAGGCATTTTAAGATATTCTCTGCTCATTATTTGTTACATACCCTTTGGTAGTGTGGTAAAGCCAGAGAACTGACGAGCTGAGAAACCGGACGTGAGCTTCTCTCCTCCAGCCTCTCCATTGTTTTCCACTCCCTCATTGCAAGAGGAGTCCAAAACTTGTAAAATTCTCGCGTTCTATAAAGTGATTTGGTTTCTAGAGCTGTCAACTAAAACAATCCAAAATCACTACAGGAACAGATTCACCAGAAATGAATAAATTTTCTGGAAAGAAGATAAAATTTATTAAACATTTTAAGGAATATCTGGATTAAAAAGTCCCAGAAAATCAGGTTCCCGATCCATTGCAACATTCCAAGGCAAGTATTAAATCTCCCCAAGTCCAAATGAATTAGTTGACAAAAATTCCACTGTGGATGCTCACAATCAAAATATTTAAGCTTATTATTCCCTGTGTTTTTTCCTGAAAGCGGAGCAGATTAATCCATCTTCAACTATACTGCGTCAAACACATCTTGCCACAATTTAGCTCACTAAGCTCATTTGTCAACTAATATCACACCATAAAAATTAGCCTTGAATAACGCTGTGATCACCTGCATCTTTCTATCTTTGCAGCAGTGTGAGATCTAAAGCTGCAAGGGCTTCAAACTGTGCTTTCCTGTCTGGCATACAGACGAGCATCCTCTGTGACGAGGGTGTGGGAGGATGAGGCTGCTGACAAACAAGTCAGTCACCAAAGACGACACACACACACACACACACACACACNGAGAGAGAGAGAGAGAGAGAGAGAGAGAGAGAGAGAAATTTATTTTGCATGTAAATTTATGCTATAAATCTTTATGTATGTGAAGATATAATAATGAATCGGTGATAGTTGGGGACACACATGGACAGGCACACAAACACAGACACACACACACATACACTCCTCATCCCCCTCACCTTTACATGAATCTCATGATTGTTGTTAACAGTCACAGAGCTGAGCTTTGTGGTGTCAGATTGCTAAATGCAGTCACAGTAATTACTGTTCAGTTTATTTCTGGACAATTTCTTATATTCCTGTTTACAGCAGAAGTGTGTGAGGACAATCTGGGGACAGTCCAACTCCAGTCTGAAAATAGCAATCTAGTCCCAATGTCTCTGTGTTTTTAGCTGAGTTCCCTCGGGCAGTTTGTGGTTGCAGAATTAAAGCATAGAAAATGTTACTGTGTATGTGTGTGTGTGTGTGTGTGTGTGTGTGTGTGTGTGTTAGTTTTACAGTAGCTCATACTGCATACTGAGTGTAGGAGGACAGGCCTTCTGTGGTGCTATTACCAGATATAACCATGGCTGACCGTTCCAGTGAGCAAAGATTCTCTCTCTCTCTCTCTCTCTCTCTCTCTCTCTCTCTCTCACACACACGCCACACACGTACACAAACACACACAAAGATCTGTCAGATGGACATATTCAAACAGTTTCACAGGAAGCAACATGCAGAGATGCAGTTGCATCTACTTTTACAGTTCTGCATCTACAGTTGCGTCGGGTTACTGCTTCTGACGACAATTTTACTTTACGACACAATGAAGTGAGTTGAAGACAAATGACGGAATAAATTCTTCACTGAATGAACTGAGTAGTGCAGAATGCATGGAGCAAAAATTGAAATAGTGCTCATAGTGTTGTGGTGTGCAGAATGAACAGAGGTGGTTAGTGATAAGTGTGTGTGTTTGTGTGTTCGTATGTGTTCCTACTTTGTCACTGTCCAGTGTGTTTTGAGAGGTTCGTGAAGCGATGGAGATTGTGTCCGGTTGGCTGCTGGCATCTCCTTGGCTGTCCAGCTCTTCTCCATCCCTACAGGAAGAAAAAGCATCATCATTATTATCATTATCAGTGTCATTTGTGTTTTAAATCATTAATGAATCTTTGATATTAAAATTAAATCAAATTATTCTGTGTAATGTCAAAGGGTCACTTGCAGTGAAGATCCCAAACAGAACTGCACAAAACTCTAAAGCTCTACAAAGATTTTAGCCTCTTTTAGCTCATTGCTAAATGAGCTAAAAGAGGCTAAAAGAGGCATTTACTGTTTTGCTGAGCTGACATAGCTCTTATCAAACCTTTTTCCAGCTGTAGAAGCTGGACTTACATTTGTCAGATAGGTAGCAACAATAATTGCTAATAATTAAGCAACTATTAGCTCACATATTATCAATAAAACTATACTAGGTGATATCAGGATTGTGTGTCAGTTTGTTTAATGCCACCTAGTGGCATTAATACAGCTTTAAAATAAGGTCCTGTATTCCTGGTGAGGGTGTGTCAGTGTGTTAGCTCACCTTCTGCCCTTGAGTTTAGTTGTAGTGGCTTTAGGGATGTGGATGGGCTCCTTCAGGGCTCCACGCAGGTGGACTGTTCGCTCCTGGATGACCTCCCGAATGTGTTTGATCCAGTCCTGCTTGTTTTCAATACTGGAAGCCTGGAGGCACAGCAACACACACAGACACACACGTCAGTGACAAATAAGAGTTAAATTCAATAGTATGAGTATGTACAGTAGTTTCTTCAGCAGTATGGATTCAATCAGGCACTGAAATCAAGATAGTGTAGTCCAGCAAAAGAGCTGGAACAAGCTGCTGAATTCATTCATCCTGACTGAAATGGTGACCCACATCACAGTACTGGCTCTAAGGAAGCAATTACAGTCCATTCTGACTGCTTTGATCTCTGTAATCTAAGCATCTGAGAAATGTGCCCCTACCCAGACACAAACACACACGCAGATACAACGTGGAATGATGAATTTCCCTGAAGCACCACTTAGGGATTTACAGAGATAACATGGACATTTATTGACACCCTCATGTTTATTTACGTCAGTGACACTGTATTTAGCATGTGAGTATCCTGCATATGTCTTCACTTCCTTCTTCACATAGCAACCAGCAGTATCAAGGCTGCTGTGCAACTATGTTACATAAGAAACACATTCATACAGTCATCAGAAGTTACCTAATCAGACAGATAGCTGCACAGCACACACACAACACATTCACACACCATAATACATACACTGGGATTCACACGTACAGTATCCACACATTGTTTCTCTTGCACATAGACTCACATGAAAGGACACTCCATGCATAGAACATTGGTCCTTACTCAGTATGTGCTAACTATCACGCTGCTTGTGAGCTTGCTTTATGACCCATCGACTGCTGTGTTAATGTTTCTGTGTGACAAGTGAATAAGCAGCAGAAAGTAACACTCCACCCCCCTAAGGAGTTAACTTTCCTGGCTGAACAGAGGAACTGTAGGATTTTGTGGGGGTGGACTACAGACACAGAGTGACTCTTCCTTATGTGAAAACAACCTGACTGCTGTTGCAGGAGTGTAATCATATAATGGGCTATTTTACACTTGGTACACTGCCGGAAGAGGAACAAAACTCCTTATAAAGCCAATATTTCCTGTTCTTAGTTCTAACCTGGTGAGTCACATCAGATGCTGAATTAAAATATCCTCAAAACAACACAAAATGTTATTGTACTGACCAAACACTGCACCTTTATTATCATTGTTATTATTATGATGTGGCCATACCTTGAGGACAATTTTGTTGTCTGAAGTGGGTGTCCTGCCCACCCAGAGGGCAAACTTACAAGGATCACCCTCCACATGTTCTGTCACCCCGAGCTCTGAGGTCTGTAGAGGTAAAATACAAATCAGCGCAATTAGATCCTGGCTAAACAGAAAACTTTCACAATCAAATTTTGAAATTTGAGGTTAAGATGGGCCAGTGGGTGAGTCATCCATGCTGGCCAGCAATGGTGGCAGACCTGGAGACTTCAGAGAAAGCCAGGCAGGTAAAACTGACCTCTCTGGGGGTCTGTCAGGTGCCACAGAAGTTTTGTTTTGATTTTGACTGCTGTATTTTCTTCTACATACAACTCTCACACTAATGAGCTATGATGGGTAGCTCAGCACATAACACAATCTGTATCCAAAGTAAAAACAACGTATCTCTTCTGGCTGACATGACCCCTTGAAAACTCAAATTACTGACCTGAATGTAGGTTAGAGATTGTGCCTGTTACTTGTATAGCAGCTGGTCAGTGTGCAGCCAGCCCCAGTAACTTTCACTATATATGAATTAACTTATCAAAGGACCTAATCATTGGTAAAAACACACCACAATACTTACAAAAAGCTTGCTTTTGTAGAGGTACTTGCTGCGGCCATTGGAGTCTTTGACCTCCTTGCTGAAGACCAGGGACATCTCAAAGAGGAAGAGGTGTCGGTCTCGACCTTTGCGAATGAGTGTTTTGGGATCCCAAACCTGGAAGGGCTCCTGGAGGATTAACTCTCCCTGGGAATCAATGTTCCCATCAAACCCTGAGCCAGTGAAAGAACAGGAGGAAAAGAGTAATTTAGGGGTGCGTGCTTGTGGGCGGCAGAAGAAAACAAAAATACAATGAAGGTACTGCTGAGTCACAGCTGAGTAATTTGTTCTGAATGACTCTTGTCAGTGATGCAATTCCATTCAAGATGCAAGAAAAGTGAAATTTAACGTAACATGGTATTAGACTAAAACACTCAGTGAGGAGGTGTAAATCTGTACATCACAAACATTGTTCTGTGAGCTGAATGAATTGGGAAAAGACAATGTACGTGTGTGTGTGTGTGTGTATATACCCACCATCCAGCATAGACAGGTGCATGGCATCATTGGCTTTCTTGGGGACACTAAGCATCACCTCCAGACCGTCCTTGATCTCGCCTTTACCCTCTTCACAGCATGTCAACAACTCCTACGACAAAAAGCACGCACACACACATCAATTCACACCATCTGCACTAAAACTGCAACAAAACTGAACACTGAAAGACCAGGTCTACCTACATATTCACTCTTATCTTGTGTGTGTGCTTGCACTCTTTTACTGTACATATTATTACACTTTAATATTATTTACTATATCTGGTATTATGATAAGACGTGTTTTATCTTCTGCATTTTTTTTTTCAACACAGCAAAACCCGAAACAGCTGAAAAGTAAGAATTTCATTGTACAGTGCAACTTGTATGTCTGTGCATATGACAATAAAGTCTTTGAATCTTGAATCTTTGAATCTTAGAGTAAATACTGTATATAGAGCACATTAAATACTGTATATAGAGCACATTCTTAATAGAAGTAATAATGTGGGTAAATGGAGTTGCAAAGTTAGAAGTTTACATTTATTCATTAATTTCCACTTCATACATTTTCTTTACTTGCAAGTAAGCTAAAACAGATGGGAATTCATAATGTACCTTAAGAAGCAGCTGGTACTTAGTGATTCTCTGTACTGGTTTGATCAGGTAAGAGGAAATGGAGTTAGCAAGATGATGTCTTTGCTGAATTTCCTGTAAATCCAAAAGAAAAACAATCTTACACAAGCTCTACGTAATTCAGATAGTTATAAAGCTATAATTTTACACAAACATTGGTAATTTCTTACATCAAAGTAGGGTCCAGCATGCTCCAGGATTAGCTGAGTGGAGTCTGGCTTGTTCTTACAATAGTTCACATACATCTGGAACTTATCAGCCTGAGAGGACAAATGAGGATAACCTTAGCAAAAATCTAAAATACTTAAAAGGCGCACAACCTTGAACACAGACAGATTCATTCTAAAAACACATAACCACTATATAACCAATGTTACAATGGACTGCCATTTAAAAACAGACTTAGAACTGTGGTTATTAAATATTAACAAGTTGATAGAAATACGGAATAAGAAATTTGTTTGGAATTGACCTAAATACATAAGGTCACCATACCAATGAAAACAGAACAAAACATGTAAGTTGTAGATCTCTCACCCAGGTGACGAAGCAATGGCCCACATCTTCAGGAAGCTGTTCATACTTCTCCAACTCCTTCAGGAAGATACTGCAAATACAGGGATACATGAAAGACGATCACTGAAAATTTCTAATTCGATAATTACACGAAAGCAGAATTTGACAGATATTATACTGACTTGTGATGAAACTCGTAGAGGTCCTGCATGTTGCCAAAAATGATATGTTCTTTGTTGACAATGCCGGGAGGAATCTCCTCCACACCACTGGTCATCTCCCATAGGTACGTCTAAACAAATAAATACCAAAACTGATGAACTACACAAAAACACCTCAGTGCCAAATTATCTCTTTTAAAAGAATCGCGTCACTTGCTATATTTTAATTCAGCATTTTGTTCTTTTACAAAAGCACATAAAGAGAAAAATAAAATTGAAAGGGCATGCTCTTACATTTAGAGGTTCAAAGACTAAATTTAATAATAGTGTGAACATTCACATTGAGTGATTAAAAGCAGGAAATGAAGACAATATGACCAAGACTAAACTTTGTAATAAAAAGTCAATTTAGTCCCAAGTCAACTGTTCACATTATGATTCATAAGATAAGTGCATGACTACTTACATCCATACACTCTCGTAGGTCTCTGACATATGCTTTCTCTGTTTGAATCAGCTCAGCCATTATAAATCTGGAAGGACATGGCCATTGTGAGATGAGAAGCAGCTCACCACTGTCAGGTTGAATTGTCAAATGAAAAATTATCTTGTGATAGATGTTTTTAGCTAAAAAAATAGTCATGAAGGACAAAATAAAGCCTTTTTTCTTTCATATACGAAATAGAGGCGATAGAGATGGCTTTGGCTTTTATTAAAACAAAAAATACTGAGCATAGGAAAAGATAACATAAGCTTAATTTTGTAAGATTAACTCTCTTTGGAAGCTGCTTATGATTGAATACTGTACAGCATTACACACAAATACAGCATGATGTGATAATCAAGCTATTGTAGCATATGGAAAACACCAGATCAAACACAGAACCCTGGGGGGTAACTCAATCTGTGTTAAAACCTTAATGGACTTTTAAGAGGCTCATTATTCTATCCAGCTTGCATTCACAAATAGTGATGTTAACATGTCAACAACGTGTCAACATGTAATTAGTTTAACGTGTCAAGTATTTGTATTTCTCTGCTTATGGCTTGTGAACATATGTAATTTGCAGGCAATTTGTGGGCTCCCTCTAATGACTTCCCTCATAAACCATGTCAAACTGACGCTATGTAAGCTAGCTGTAGCTATATAAAAGGCCTGAGTATTAATATATTTTTATGTTTCCCGGAAAGTCCTGAAAAATTCATCCAGACATTTTCCCAGGTTGTATATGGACCCTGATACCTTCACTACTGCACGTCAGAAGAAATATCAATTTCACTCACTCTTTTCTACGTGCTGATTTCCTTTTCTCCTCATTGAGTTCATGAGCAGCATCTCTCAGTTTGACCTCTAACCCTGGAGCACTAGCTGGGATGATGTCCAGTTGTAGCTCTTTACTCTGAAAAGACAGCAGACACAGTAATTAGTGCTGAACTTATCCAAGAGAGCAGACATGAATTTTCTGGTTGCAAACACATCTAAAACACCAATGTAAATTGTATTTGATTTTCTTAACTTCCTCTTCAAACTGAATTGCTAGGCGATATGTACTGCTATAAGGTGAAATTTGACAATCTCAGATATTGATGAAACCTGACCGACCACCTGGTACAAACTCCTACATTGAAACTCTAAAAGTCAAAGATGAAGTTTGATTTGATAAAACTCACACCAAAAATTGTGGGATTCAAAGTTAGAACCGTATAAAAACTACAGCATAACCTGCATCCACTGCTTATGAGATATTAAACTGAGTTTAAGAATCCACTCAACGCACACTGGGGAGAAAGATATCTGTCTTTATTTGCGACCTTGTTAATGGCGAATACTCACAGCCTTATTGGAGTCGGAAGATATACCGAGCGCTGTTTCCAAGCAGGTACGGTATTTGTCCATGCGGAGAGAGAAATCCCGATAGCGCTTGTCCACGGAGGACACCCATTTCTTTATCTCCAGGGCATGGGCGTGGCCCTTGTCACAAAACCCATCCGCCAGCTGGATCAACAGCTTTACCCGCTCTTTGGTTTGCTGTCAATAGAGAGACATTTAGAGAGAGAGAGAGAGAGAGAGAGAGAGAGAGAGAGAGAGAGAGAGAGAGAGAGAGACATAGGAATTACTGTTGTTTGATACACACAATAGCTTTTTCTCCAACACAATAACAGTGACACAGCAAAGAGTGGACAGGACAATACGTGGCCCTGGGGATGGGCCTCACAGTGGCACACAGAACTGTGCAAATACACAACTATAACACCAAAAGAAAAAAAAAAACATACAGTCAAAGATGGACAAACAGACATAAATACAAGTGAATACATATCATATGAACAGACGTACCTTGGCTGTGATCTGAAAGTCTTCATGCTCTTTTAAAAGCTCCTGTGTGTGGTGAATGCTAGAGCCAGTAGATGTGTGTGTAGACAGGTAAAACTCCCCAGTGTCATGGATCCACTCCAGGGCCTGAGGAAAGAATCAATCCCATCTCAGCACATTTATATTCTACATATATGGATTGTTTGGGTTTTGTTGCATGATTCATACAATATGTAGTTTACTATTAATAGTCTGATCTGATAACACTGAAAGAAATTCAGATATTAAAAAAATTAAGGTATTTATGAATCATCATCATAATTGTTCCTTTAGATAACTGTACATCATCTCTCTCTCTCTCTCTCTCTCTCTCTCTCTCTGTCTCTCTCTCTCTCTCACATACACACATGTTTCTATATAGAATCCATGACAAACTTGTTAAATGTTTGACTTATTCCTAAATGGTCAGTATCTATACTTTTCATAACTGGGCCTGCAGTGCCTCAATGACCAAAAGTGGCATAACTGGTCCAGTCAAACTGTGAGACCAACAAGCATTTGGGCCCTGGGGACAAAACCTAGATAGCCCTAGAATAGCCATGTCCCAGAAACATCTCTGATGTTATCAGATTTTATTGGCTGAGTGCATTACTGTGTGCCTGCGCTGTGCTGCTCATACACCACAAGAGGGAGCTACGGGTCTTTTACTGTAATTAAAATGGTCATAGCTGCCCTAAGAGAGTTAACCAAGCATGTGCTATGGATTCTATTTTGATTTTATTTCATGACAGCTAAGCACTCAAACACACATGACCTAAATAGTGAGCTCAGTCTCAGCAATGGCCATGCAGTAGGGATGTGGAGGGATCCTGGCTACTGACTTAGAGCTATCTCAGAACTGCTGCTGATCTGAGACTTGTTTGCCTCAGTCATGTGATCAAACTAGATGAAAATTCTTACTCTTCTAAAATGCAGAAGCATTTTACAGTCACAAGCTCAGAAGTTGAAATCAGTCATGTTTGAAGGGGAAAATGGGTGGTTGGAGACACATGCCTGGCAATGCTCTGTAATAAGCTCAGTGTTTAAATTTACTGGGCCACATAATCATAGCTGTCTTTAAGCTATGATTATGTCATATCCAATACATTTGCACTGCATCATTACTAAAAAAATTCAAGCAGAAAAACAAAGAATACAGACTTCACATTTGACTTCAAAAAAGAGAGACAAAATAAGATGCAAGTTGTAGATATGGTGAAACGAGGTTCAGTTCCAGTCCAAACAGGAGGCAATTATCTGAAACTGAGGAGGTGCACTTCTATTGAGGTGCGGTAATTGTGTTGAGTAGAGAACCAAATGATACAATGTCCTGATCTGCTTAGCCTTATGTTCACGTACTGATTATTGGCAGGGCAGGGCACACACAAACACAAACACACACACACACACACACACCTGTTTGGCACTGCGTTCAAACACTACATATTGCTGGCACTGGTCCAGCCTCCGCTTCCTCATGGTCCAGAAGTGAAGCACTCTGTTCTCTCTCTGCAGCAGCTCATTCAAGATGTCTGAAAATACAAAAAAGTATAATTAGAAAAAATATTCAAGATGTCAACGTTATGCAGGAACATAAAACTTCAAGCAATTTAGAATTTTCATGAGAAATTATTGAATTGCTTGAAGTTTAGCTTGGAAGATGTGCTGAATTATCCTCTTCATATACAGGGACAAACAGAGTTAAAATGGATAAAAACAGAAAAAATTGTGTTATTAGTTAGTGATGACAAAGCTAAAACTGAGTCATCTACTTACTCTTGACCTGAGTCTCCGGGGCTTTGATGTGGGACAGCATGCCGGGCATGTTGACGCTGTTTCTATGCAGGTACTTCAGGAAGACATCAGCATTACGCCTGGCTAACGTGCAGGCCTGTTAATGAATAGAACGATGAGACATGTCACTTAAAAGGGTCAAACATTATTGGCTTCCTTGTGTCTGATTTTACATAGCGCAGAACAAGAACAGAGGTAAAACAAAAATTAATTAAAAACAAAATAAATTATTCATTCTTCAGGCTTTTTTTCCCCACATCTTTTTTGATATGAAGTTCTCTTTCTCACCTTGAGGAAGGCCTCTTTCTGCTCCAGATGTTTGCTGATCATGGGAGTGACATGGTCGGACTCACTGTTCGGACCCAGTTTATCAGCACCCCCACACCAGTCCTCTTCTCTCTTGTACTCCTGCTCCAGGCTTTCCAACACACTGCACACCTACACAACAGATATACTTTAGATTACACTGCATAGTCACTTTATATTTTTGCAGAAAAAAAAAAAAAAAAAAANAAAAAAAAAAAAAAAAAAATCTAATTTTAACCATTTTGTCTCAGATATTTCTGCCCTAACACCTTATTTAACAAGTAACTCCTAACTACATCTAACTACATCACACACGCATGCGTACCTGTTCAGAGGTCTTGTAGAAGGCCACAGAAGCATTAACCAGCTTTAGTCGATCCTCCATCTTCAGCATCAGCTGCTGCCAGTGATCTGCCACCTTCAAATCAAACAAATCAGTTTGCTACTTACAGCTTTCGCAAAGCCTCGTCAATAATAAGCCGGTTTTCTTTCACAGTGAGATTTCATTACCTTTTCTGCACATTCTCTGATCATATCCATGTCGTAGTGATTGGCCTGGAGCAGGGCTTCAGCCTTCTGCTGTACCTGCAGTGCACTTTGATGGGTTTTCTGCATGGCGGCAGGTGGTGAGATGAAAAAGAATGAATTTCAAGAGTTACAAGAATCACTATGTCACAAAGATTGCTTTGAAAATAAGGCCTCAGCATCCTGCTAGCCCCGATGAAGAACTGGGACACAAAGAGAAAAGAAATGCAGTGTCTGATTATAGTCATGTCAGACACATTGCCCTGGAATGAGCATCCTGGAGAGGAAATGAGATAGGGAGGCAAAAGAGACAGTATCTGGTAATTTCGATGTCATAGCAGTTAGCCGGAAAAAAGGGCTTTTGCTGTTTTCTTTACTCCAAATGCTCTTGGAACAGAAAATATAGTAGATAAAGGAAGAATGAAGGATTTCTTCTCATCTATTATAATGTTTGTAGCTTAATATTTAATGTTTGCAAACCTGCAGGCTACGGTCAAAGAGATGATTCATATCACCAGCTCCAGTCTCGCCAAGAAGGACCCATTTTGAGTATTAGGAACTATGTTTATGGTGTGCATATTAAAATCCCAGCCGCACATATAATATGCATAGAAATATTAATAACTGAAGTAATAATCATAAACAGAGTTTTTCTTCTGTGTATGTGTGTGCATGCGATGCAGAAGTAGGTCAGGTACAGGCCTGTATTAAAATGAGCCAGGCTCGACAGAGTTCAAAGGAAATGCGCCCTGCATAATCAGTGGAAAAGGAAGAAAGGTGAGAAAAGACAAAAGAAAGAAAAAGGGAGACAGTTCTTCAAAATTCCATTTCATCTGTTGACTTGTGATGAGGAAGGCAGGCAGTGCAGACAGCAGACATGAACCCAAAGAGATGCATTTCAGAAAGGCAAACAGTTGAAGGATGAAGGGAAACAAGTAGAGAAGATGCAGAAAAGGTGACAGAAAAAGTCGATGATGAATGGAGTTATAAATGAGGAGTAAAGAGGCGATTTAATCAAACATGAGGGAGGGAAGAAGATATGAGTGAAGAGAAAGGAAGAAACATGCATCTGAAAATGGAAAAATAGGCAAATGAAGCACTGACACCTAACACAAGACTTTGAGAATTAAAAGCTACAGAGAGCGCAAGAAGATAGAAACTCCTTATTACCTCTATGGCATGTTGGAACTGTTCGTGCTCCTTCTGTAGTTGTTCGGCTTCTTGTAATGAGCTGGCTGTGATCAGACCAGCGTTCAGCATCGACTCTCCATTACGGATCCAACCAAGCACCTACAACACATACATCATGTAAAGATCAGGTCAGACAGGTCAGACATTCTGAAATTATTATTTATATTTTTGAGTCAGATTGAAAGATCATGAGAAATCTGTTCAGGAAGGCTAGGAAGGAAGGAAGTCCTCTCTTCTATCCTCCTTTGTTCTTATGTTTTATTTCCCTCTCTACCTACAGTATGTCAGACCAATTTATTCTCTTTTCAAGGTGCCCTTCTTCTTCCTCTTTCTCTGTTTTCTCTCATCCTTTCTGATGCTGACAGCTCTGACTTTCATTACATCTTCAATCCATTCACTCTCTTCAAATTTTACCACACATTTTCCTCCCTCCCTATATTTGTTTTCTTTGCTTTCCCTTTTCTACCCTCTAGACCCAATCTCTTCAACTATAACTAACTTCCTCACTATAAAACTCTGTTCCTCTCACACTTGCACTCCCACATCATGCTCCCAGAGACACACAAAATCAAATTTACTCACAGATTTTTTTGACCTAGATATAGCCAAAGGGGACATTCAAAACAGCTTTCAGAGAGAGACACTCTCTCTCTCGCTCTGACTCAGTGAGCACACCTGCTGTGTGGGTGACAAGCAGCAAATTAAGTATGGCTATAAAATGTGATGATGCAACACCAGTATGACTCCTGTTTTTAAACTACTACACCAGGCCGATGTTTCCATTATGGCTGCAATGTCCAGAGGCGAGTAATGCTCAAGTGTTGGTTATTGACTACTAAGAGTTTTTGCACGTGCACATCATCTCTGTGATGTAACCCTAATGCGTACACACAGATACCGCAGCAACACCAATAATAATGATGACAATGTATGGGTCTAAGTCAAAATTTCAACCAGATACTGACCCCAGATGTGCCTGATAAGAGGCAAATATTTTGAGCTTTGTCAGACTTGACTAATTTATCAGAATTAATATATTACTTTCATTTTTTTTTTAATCAGATTTTATAATTTGGATTTATAAGCCTGGTCTTAACACTTACCTGGCTTACTTTTATCTAGTGAACCCTCACTCCATCCCCAGTCTCTACTGCTTAGCTGAGTCAACATCATTATGACAGAAAGTAGTCCTAACACATAAGCACAGCTATATTTGGGACACTTGACCCCAAAAACAAACCACACAAATGACAGTAAGTTACAATAATCTCTGGCTGGTATCGAAAGAGAGAGTTCAAAATAAACCAATAAGAAAAATGTAAAGAAATGTACAAAAATCTACAATTAGCAGATAATGGGTTTTGCCCTTCTTTAGTCTAACATGGTTTCTTTAATTTCCCAGCATTCAATGTAGAGAATGCACTCACTGGATTTTCCCATTGCAGATCAGTTCAAACATATTTTATACTGACATCTAGAACCCTTCCTTGAAAGGGCATTTAGGTTTATGTAGCACATAAAGAGAATATTATGCACAGTCCATGAATGCATATGTAGTGCTGTCTCTCTGTGGCGCTAGAATCATTACACTATTATCATGTTGTCATATCTTTTCAACAAATGTGATGCTACAGTTTTGCCATCATACTCTTTGGCTGTAATTTCTGCTATTTTAGTCTAAATTACAAGTCTGTCACCACTTTGGTTCCAGATTTCATTCAAGTGCAAATTAAAGCAGAAAATCTGTTCTTAGTTGCCTGTATCACTACACTGTATTTACATCACTTTTTAACTCTTCTTTCCCATCATACATTTCTCTCTCTCTTCTTTCTACACCAGAGAGAGAAACACAGACAGACAGAAACAATGAGAGAAAGAGGAGAGAGCAATTGTTGACTAAGAATGAGTCATCTAACCATGGTCATGTACAGACAGAACAGACTTTTAGCTCTTCAGCACACAATGCTGTAACGTAATGGTATACTGTGGAAATATTATCTTTCCACACATCAATTTGACCTCAGTTGAAGAAAGTAACTTACATATAGCATGTGGTGTGTGTTTATGATACAGTACATGTGAGCATTCACATGCACATGCATGAGCGCTATTTCTACATGTACATAGGTGCTTTAGTTATGTTACACCCTCTTGTACCTGTTTGACTTCGGCTTGTAGGTGTCTTAGTTGGACACACTGCTCCAGGTGTCTCCTGTGCTGCTCTGCTGCCAGGTCCAGCTCCTGCTGCTTCTCATGGAGGAACTCCAAAAGGTCCTGGACCCGTGTGGCCATGTCCACATCTCTGTCACACAATAGCTCCACACCTGCACACAGAGATGGTTTCACTGTTACTATAGTAGTCCTCTGACATCTGTAATAATTGTTTTATTCCTTTAATTATAATTAAATCCTTTAATTATAATTCTCAATATTGCCTTTAATTGTTTGGACATGGACAAATAGGTAAGGGGGTGGAATGACAATACATTTAGACTCTGCACATCTCTGCAGAATTCATGTACATGAAGGTAGAGGGACACAAATAGAATTTTTACTTTGTGTTACCTGCACCTACAGCACAAAAAAGGAGAATAGAAACAGCAAAATGGCTACAATTATTACAGATATTACATTATTCTTTTAGATCAGATACTGGATTAATGACATGAAGACATGCATTTAGGAAAAACTGAGTAAAATTATTTCTCAAAACCATTTTCTGCACAAAACACACATGATATTTTTTAGCACAGGCTTAGTATTTTACTCATAAGTGTTCCATAGAAAAACTGTATGCCAGTGGTAATCCAAGTTAAGGCTCTCCTGGGTGACAGTTACCATGCTGGAAGCTTTTAAATATGTCATTAAAGGGCATATTATACAGAAGTACATGTGCTTATTTTCATTTAAGTGGCTATTTTGAAATCTTTGCAATGCTTTTATGTGCAAAAATGTAATGGTCCACTTCAGCTCTCTCTTGCTGCTGCACCGCGAGAACACTGAATGAAAATGGGCCATTTTAGCTTACAAATGCTCACTAGCTTTGTACTTTATGGGTGAGTTTAACCAGGTGTGTAGGCAGATAAATTCATGTGTTACATGTTTACATGAATGAGTTACGTAAGTAAAGGATTAATCAAACATGAAGCTTTCAGCACAGTTGAGGACCTATGGGTTTGTTTTACTGGAATGTATTTTTGTAGAAACCTCAAGTTTTGCAACTTTGACACAGTTCAACAAATACTCCCTACAACATGACTGCAGAGCCACATTAATGTGTCACGTCAGCTAGATTTTTCCTGTGACAAAACTGCCTGTTCCTCTGAGTTGAAGGAACAGCAGAGATGTGGTCCTGATCATCTAAAAAATTTATTTGTCTGTGTTGCCCAACAGTGGCTTTAACCAGGCAGTGAACATGAGCCCAAAGGATAAAGCAGCAAAATCTATTTGGCACAGCAGGGCTGACTTTTACACTAGAATTTGTGTGGTTAAGAATGTTAACACAAAGAGAATGAAGTACATGTATGAACACATGCATGTGCCTATTCTCTGACTTACCAGAGGCCTGGACCTCTGTGACATATTGCAACAACTCCTGACCCTGGTGGATGACATCGAAGGTGAGGTTATTCATGGTAAGCGCCTTGTCTGCATGATGCTGCAGCCTCTGCTCGGCCAATGTTAGGTCCTCTGTGTCAAAGTCACTCATCTGCTGGGACAGCTCCTCGTTCCATGACTCCAGGTCTGAGATGATCTGAGAGGGAGGAAACAGGACAGAGAGAGGGCAGAGACAGAAATAAAGATAGGATTAAGGTAAGGTAGGTAAGAGGTCACAAATTGTAAATTTATTCTTTAAACTGACTGACTTCATTGGACAGTCAAAAGGAAACAAAAGGGGGGAAAGAGAGTGAGATGGCACCTTATGTGGCCAAATCCAAACCCAAGACTTTACATGGTACTGTGTGCACCTTAGCCATATCAATGTGAATACAATATTAACCCTCTCGAGTATAATGCCATTTTACAATTTAAATTTTTATAGAATTTAGCTTTCATTTTTCACCTAAAATGCTGCACCGCCAAAAATCCATTACTAAACAGGACAACAAAGTTTGGTCCATTTCTGCTCATCCTGCCTACTTCCTATTTTTTTGTAAAAATTTATTAAAACTTTAAAATTTCAAGAAAGAAATCTCAGAAAAAAACATTGATTCTAGAATATTTTAGAAAATATAAAATTGGGAAGATTCTGCAAAAAAAAAAAAAAAAAAAAAAAAAAAAAACTTAAAAAAAATCTAGATAACAGGTTGGGTTATTCTATAAACTTTAAAAAAAATTAAAATGAAATCTAATCAGTTCCTCAATGACTGTCATGTAATCCTACTTGCTCTGTAAACAACAAACAAAGAGTGAAAAGGTCAGAGAGAGTCAGACAGGTTTGATCGCTGTTACCCACCACCTTCAGCTGACTGCCATGAAACAGGATAACATATTACACTGGTGGTGATGCATCACTGGTAAAGCAGATTCACTGAGAAGTCAGCGCTCATCTTGGAAAGCCCACACAGACTGAATCATAAAACCAAGGGCACCCTGATCTTCATCCAGTTCTGTTCTGTCAGTGTTGTCTCTAATGTTGGCTTTCAAATTCTGACCAAAGTCAACCATCTGGGAGGATTTATGACAATGAAATCAACAAAAACCAAAATAATGAAACCAAAATACTAACAAAAACCAAAATACTGAAAGGTTTTAATCACTCTATATGTGTGAAGTAGTCAAGGTTGCCCACTAAGGTGCCGAACAGAACACAGTTAAACTTTTAGCCATACTCTATTAATCTCTGTACAAGGCAGGTCAAGAATTAAGGATTTTACTATCAAATTTACATTACTATAGCCTTAATATGAATCATAAAATACAAAAATCATCAAATAGCAAGATACAATGTCAAAAACTTTTGTGATTAGGTTAAAAGTTGGTTAATCACACTTTCTCTCTTAGACACTAATGTCTGTCAGTGCAACATTCAGCTGTTCTGTAACCTAATAAACTAGCTGTCAAATTTAAACCATGACCTGACAACTGGACGTCTATGAGGATTACATGTATGTAATGAGAATATGTCATGAAGGAGCTCACTAACAGCAATAAAACCTAACCTGAGTTTGTGTCCATAAATGAAAATAAAATTAGATGCTTTGATAGCTGTGTCAAGCAATCATGTGTGCCCCTTATAAGACCTCCAAAAATGGTGAAAAATCAAGTCAGAAAAGGAAGGTCTAGTGGGAACAGAACAGAAGGAGAAAACAGTGACAGACTGTGAGAAAACTGGAGAAAGGTTAGAGGAGAGGAGGACTGGCAGAGAGAGCAACTAAAATTTATCAGATAAGACAGAAAAGCAACACTTGAGTACGAAGATTCCTAACGTGAAACTAAATATCTGTATGAGAATGTGACCCTCTCTGGCCTTTCCAGGTTTAATTTCCTCTCTGTATCTAATACTTCCGCAGAGGCTAGGACTGATATGGACTTGTTGAACTCTGTGGACAGAGGATGAAGAGTGCTATAGCTATGTATGATGCTGCAGTTTAGCAGTAATAAAGCAAAAAAGCAGTTCAATATTGTTGTTTTGGGGCTTTTTGGTGGCTGAGTGGCAATGTCTCTCTGGTTTCTTTCCACATTGAACAGCCATGAAAACTAAGGATGTATTCACCAGCATAAGACATGGTTGTGAGGGTCATATCAGTCAAAACAAAATCTCAGCAATTCTTTGTTGTTCTGGCTCTTTGATATTTTTCTCTCTCTCTCTTACAAAATCTTGTTTATTCAACTGCTTTTGGTAGGATAAACTATGTTTCTCTCTGAGGCAATATGTGCTGCAGTTTTCCTCTAATACTTAACATAAACTGTGTAACAGTATTTTACTGTGCACTGCTATTATTTTGGGTTTTGTTGTCAATGCCAGCACACGGGGAGTACCAGTGTATGTGACAGCTGGGAGCTTGAAGTTTTCCTTCAAAGATTAAACCCAAAGAAACAACAAATGCCAACTAGAGAGCATATTTCTGTAACATAACTCTGTTTGTATATAGCCAGCAACATAAGATATCATTTACTACTGTTGATCTTAGTGCTCAGGTTTTCTCTTCTTTCCTTTTTGTTTATGTTCTTGAATGTCGAGATCTGATCTAGACATCAACACATCCAAGCAGATCCCATAACCAGCATCAACAATAATTCTCCTAGTGTCTTCCTATGAAAAATGCAGCCTCAAGGGGCACAAGCCAGTGTCCACCTTGTGCCGGTCCCAAGCCCGAATAAATGCAGAGGGTTGTGTCAGGAAGGGCATCCGACGTAAAACATATGCCAAAGCAAAGATGCGAATCATTCCTATGACTTCCATACCGGATCGGTCGAGGCCCAGGTTAAC
>VXCM01004162.1:0-93824 GCA_014773175.1 Lucifuga dentata
GGCTGATGAACGGAGGTGAGGAACAGAAGACCAGGCGGGCAGAAATGGCAGGTGAGTAGCTGAGGAGCAGGCATGCAGAAATGGCAGGTGAGTGGCTGACCAGACATGCAGAACTGTGACAGAGAAGTCACTAATATGCTTCCTGTCTCATGAGGTTCTGGTCCTTGAGCTCTCACAGGTTTCTGAAAGGATCAAGAACCTGATAATATTCTGATAATAAAGTCAAATCAAATCAAATCAAATCAAATGATGCCCTAAAGAGGAGCCTATTAATAATGATCCTAAATGTGGCTCTTGAGTCTCATCTATTTCTGAAGGTAATGGCTGCAAAGAGGCTCCTACTTTCCGAACAATTATCAGAGACGACTGTGGTATAAAATGCAAAACAAAAAAAAAAAAAAANAAAAAAAAAAAAAAAAAGAAAGAAAAAAAAGGCTCCATTAGAGACAAATGTCCTGCAATAAATTTTCTATTTATGTATTGTAAGAGTAAATCAGTACTCATTGTGGACAGTTACAGTGAGGCAGGATTATACTCAATTCTAACTACACATGCTGGCACACATTGCGATATTGCTCACATATTCATATTCGCTTGCATACTTAATGTCAATTTGGAGGATTAAATACTAAATCCAACAGGGGGAAGTGTGAGGACCAAAACATAAATCATCTCTGAACAAAACTAAAACTAAGTTTTCTTATGTATGAAGACAAAAGAAGCAACAATACGGCTGACATTAATACATGAAACTAATCCTCCCATGCCATTCAGCCTCTACCCAAAACTTTCAGCCATTCTTCTGGTTGTCACTATTGCTGCACAGCTGACATGACAAAATGATGGTATTGCATCCTGCAAATGTATCGTGTTAATTCTGGAGGAATTACTGGCAAAGCCTCAAATGAACAAAGGATATGTGTGGTACTTATCATGAATACATGCATGTGCAGTTAGCCTCACAAGTAATATTAGTAATAGTAATTAGTAATAGTAATTTATAAACCTTTTTAAATTTAAGATATATTTTTTCACCCAGTGTGGAAAAGCCTAGTATCTCCAATCATGGAGACTTTGAATACAAAAACCAATATTTTGGAACAAAATAATGAAAATCAAATCACAAATACAAGGTTCTTCACCTAAAAATTGAGACACCAGTTATTTATTTATTTATTTATTTATTTATTTATTGTGAAGATTGTCTTGCTTTACACACTCCTCTTCAGGTCTAGTAAATTTCCTTTTCTAAAACTTTTAAAATGTCAAAAATGCCTTTGTCACTCAGGTAAAACAAAACTGAGATACCAGGTTTTTAACCAACAGCCACAAGTTCCTATGGGTTTATGTCACGTTAATCTGCAGAGTAAAATGTATAGATAAATGTAATAGCGTGTGAGTTTGACGGGGAAAAAAATGGATGGATGGAAATGGAAAAGTAGAGTGCAAGTACCTCAAAATTCTACATAATTACAATACTTCAACAATTGTACTTAGTTACTTTCCACCAACAGTGAAATCAGTTCAGTGAAAGATCTGTTCAGTACTGGTGCAAAACACAACCATGACCGCTGCTAAAGGTACAATAAGCCATGCCAAGGAGAGTTCAGAGCAATAATCAGTGTGATACTTGTGTAGTATGGTGAGCAGATTTTGCTTCCATGTGTTCTGATTTGACTTCACATGTGGCAGACTGGTTCTGACAAAAGTACAAACACACTGAAACACTTATGTGAATATCTTAGTTATAATTTCATTCATGAGAAGATCGAGGACAAAATCTGTTTTGAACACATTCTGTCAATCCATTGACTTTGTGTTAGTATGAGGGGGGGGGGGNGGGGGGGGGGGCAGACACACACAATTTTCGACCACATGTATTGGTTTATGCTGTCTCACTTCTAGGCTCAACTCTCTTCTTGAAAAATTTGTAGTTTTCTCTCTCTCTCTCTCTCACACACACACACACACACACACACACACACTAACACCTCTTAGACCTAATACATAACTACACACTATAACTCTATACTGTGAAAGTATCAAAGTCCACAATCACATTATTTAAATAAATCAATCAAACAATTTCAGTCCGTGAGCAGTAAATTATCATCTGGGGGCAATATGAACATCCTGCAAGAGCTCTAAAGAGAAGCATGAGGGAGTGAATGAATGAATGCATTGATTCTAAATGAGTTAGATATAACACACTGTTTATTCAGGATGAAAGACAAGAAAAATCTCACCTCCAGCATTAGAGTTCACACCTTCAAAACTAGCATCAATATACTTTATTTTGTACTTTGTAGCTCATCGAATGTGATCTAACAAATATTTGCTGCTGAAATATATAGTGCTGTGAAAAAATATCTTCTCTTTTTGTGTGTAACTCATACTAAACTGTTTCAGATCTTCAAACAAAATCTAACATAAAACAAAGGCAATCTGAGCAAACACAAAATACAAGTTTTAAATGATAATTGTATTTATTGAAGCAAAAAGATTATGTAATACCAACTGCCTGTGTGAAAAAGTATTCGCCCCCTTAGTTACTACATCCAAAAAACTACCAAACTGCATTGATAAACTGATTGCAGCTGGACTATACACACCCAGACCTGATTATTAGATGCCCTGTTGAATCAAATCATCACTTAAATAGCCCATTTTCAGAAGCATGAAGTAAAAGGTGAAAGGTCTCACCAGTAGCACACTATGCCAAGATCAAAAGACATTCCAGAAGAGATGAGGAAGAAGATGATTGAAATATATCAGTCTGGGAAGAGTTACAAAGCTATTTCTAAGACTCTGGGACTCCACAGATCCACAGTGGAGAACATTTGGAACAATAGTGAACCTTCCCAAAGTGGCCGACCTTCCAAAACTCCTCCAAGAGCACGGTGACAACTCATCCAGGAAGTTACAAAAAAGCCAAGGAAAACATCCAAGAAACTGCAGGCCTCTCCCACCTCAATAAAGGTCAGAGTTCATGACTCTACTATCCAAAAGAAACTGAGTAGAAATGGCATCCATGGGAGAGGTGGCGAGGCGAAAACCACTGCTAACCCAGAAGAACATTAAGGCTCATCTGAATTTTGCCACAACGCACCTTGATGACCCTCAAACCTTTTGGGAGAATGTTCTATGGACTGATGAGTCGAAAGTGGAAGTGTTTGGAAGATAGGGGTTACATCTGGTGTAAACCAAACACAGAATTCCATAAAAAGAACATTATAACTACGGTCAAACATGGAGGTGGTGGCGTGATGGTGTGGGGATGCTTTGCTGCCTCAGGGTGACTTGCCATAATTGAGGGAAACATGAATTCCTCTCTTTATCAGAAAATCCTGAAGGAGAACATCAGATGATCAGTCTGTGAGTTGAAGCTCAAGCACAACTGGTTTATGCAGCAAGACAACGATCCCAAGAATAAGAGTAAGTCGACCTCTGAATGGCTCAAAAGGAATAAAATTAAAGTTTCAGTGGCCTAGCCAAAGTCTGGACCTGAACATTGAGATGCTATGGCAGGACCTGAAAAGAGCAGTTCCATGCTCACAAACCCACCAATATGGCTACACTAAAGCAGTTCTGCAAAGAAGAGTGGAACAAAATTCCACCACGGCGATGTCAGAGACTGATCTCCAGTTATCAGAAGTTTGGTTGCAGTTGTTGCTGTTAAAGGCACAACTAGTTATTAAGTTCAGGGGGTGATTACTTTTTCACACAGGCCTAGTTGGTATTATACATAACCTTTTTGCTTCAATAAATACAATCATCATTTAAAACTTGCAATTTTATCTTTACTCAGGTTGCCTTTGTTTTATGTTAGATTTTGTGTGAAGATCTGACAAAGTTTATTATGAAATACACACAAATAGAAGAAATCAGGAGGGGGTCGAATACTTTTTCACAGCACTGTACTGTATCCTGTTGCTGTTGACAACAAACCCAAACCAGAACACAGAACTGTCTAAACATTTGTAAGACAACAATACATCTGGGAAATTGTAAGGATAGGAAAACATCCAGTTATTGAAGTATCCCTTTTTATATTACACCATAAAAATCAATCAGCAAACATTTTATGAATATGGCTCTTTTGCAACAATAAACTCTGATACTGGCCACCTGTGGAGTATCTGAGGGCAGAGGATTCATCAGCAATAGCTGTTATATTGCTGTCACTTCTCTGTTTACTTCCAGAGTTTTATTGCAAAGTAAACACATGCAATGTTGAATTCAGTTCAGTTCACCTCAGTTTAATTTAGTGTGTTTGAACCATGACAAGGAAATGTTTTGCAATTATCACTGAATGGAAAACAATAAAGGATTCACACTGAATACCAGAATCTAAATTTACCACAATATAACTATTTATAGTGAGTCTAACATGAATCAATAAAGTGAGTCACAAATAAAGATCTGTTGCATAATAAATAGTATTAGTTGTAGTAATGCTACTACCACAATAGAGGTAGCACTGATCATGTGATTGATCTGTCTTTTTATTTGACAAACTGAAATGCAAATGTGAATGATCATATTTTCGTGCATACAGTATATACTGCATATAATAAGACTTTGGTAGAGTCTGCACAGGCAGGCACTAGGACCTGCAGCACTCCTCAGCCCGATAGAGTCCCAGCAGCCTCTGGGACTCTTATCACTTTCAGAACAATCAATTTCCCAACAAGTGCAAGACCCAGAAAGGACTGTTTGGGATAATTTGGCAAAGTTTTATTTTTCCTCTCCCTGGCATCTTTGGAATTGGAAACAAAGTGGAATATATTTTAGTCCTGCTTGGGAGTCGTGAGCAAGTGGAGAGAAGAGAAGAGAGCCTTTGCAGAGGTAGAAGACTAGTTTACCTTCACCCACACTGCCTGTGCATTTTCACACATCTTCAGTAACTTGTTCCTATATCAGACTCAAAAAGAAACAAAACAGTTTAACATACGTTTCGTGGGTTTCCAGCTACACAACTTAAATGTTTGTTTTTAGCTGCTTTAACTTTTCCTGTTAGAATAAAAACCCCTGTAACTTGGCGAGGAAGAAAGAATTTAACACATTCAGCTTTCATGCTTTCACATATTTTCCAGTTTCTATGTTTTTTGGAGCTGATTCCAATTAAAAACATAAAAATTAAAAATTAAAATTAAAATAAAATGTAGTAATGAATGAATGAATGAATAATAATGTAGTTGTGAAATTTGGGTTTCCAAGCTTATTTGGAAGCTGATCATCTCCTCCATCCCTCAGATGCTGTGAGGGTCATAGCTTCAGGCTCATCAGGTTACAATAGTTCCAGTCCGACAGGCACTAATTCTGTTTGGCTCGATAACCTTCTCAAAGCATTCCTTTAGGCTTTTTGTGTGTGTGGCACAAGAAAAAACAAGGAGGTTTATTCAGACATGGAATCTTTACCATGATACAAGACATGAGCTTTCAAAAATGATGCATGGAGAAGTTTAAAAAAAAAAACTGCATTCTTAGATGACAGCAAGTAATAAAACCAATTGAAAAAATACTTTTTAAAGTAAAATTTCGGAATGGATCTGCAACTACAACTAATATATGAGTTAGGGTTTCATTAAATCATTTTGCACTGTAACTCACTTTTCTAGGTTGAGGAAATCACTCAGACCTCTTTTGGGTGTTTACTGCAATGGAATATGTAACAAACTGCTGCTATTGCATTAATATTTGAGGAGTTTCAGGAGTCAAACAGTGCAGCCAGGAGTCAGGTATAATGACAAAGTGATGAAGAAAAGTGATGAAATCAGAAAAGGGGATGGGTTGTACAAAGGATATTCCAGTGTTTGATTAAGGTATATTCATCAGCAAAGGATGGGAAATAAACAAAGCAGGTCAGGATGCTTTTCTCAAGGAGTCTCTGAACGTCTATGTTGTCTTAAATCATTAAACTTTGTTACACCCTCATTTCAGACCTCTTGCTGCTTAGCCTCAATGCTGCCTTCAAAAGCCCTTGTGAGTTTTTATGTTTGACATGGGAAGTTGAGTAAACAGCATGCTTGGTTCACTTATACTTGCTAGATAAGAGAAGAAAATAAACACTATTAGACTCTCTGTTCTTATTTCAAAAATGATTAATGACAAGAAAATAATAGACAACAAATGGTTCCTACTTTCCTGAGCCCCTGCATTAGTGTACGTCACAGCTTGTGAAAATTGAGCCATTGCAAGCCACCATACGTTTCTCATTGTTTCTCAGGAAGTAATTCCAGTAACACTTGATAAAATACACTACAGCCAGAAGTTTGAGGCCACCCCAGATTTTAAAAAAATCATCAATACACTGTTTGTTTTACAATTTATTGCACAGGAAATGGCAAAAATACACAAAATATATGTAACTAATTAGTTTTCAAGAATAATTTGTCAATGTAAAAGCACTTGGAAGTCATTTCACGCTCAGACTTTGGTTTCGTTAAAGTAACCCCTCTGGCCAAGTCAGAATTCTCAAAACCTTTTGCTTCTCTTTTGAACGGATGTAATTTTGGTATAATTTTGATGAATGTTTTGGATTGTTGTCCTGTTGAAGAACAAAATTTTTACCAATAATTCATAAACCAGATGAAATTGCGTGTCTTTGAAGGATGGAACAATAATTGTCTTTCTTCGTAATTTCTTTAACTTGGACCAAGTTTCCAGAGTTCTCTCTCCCAAAACACTCCCACAGCATTACTAAGCAGAGCAATAGCATGAGCAGACTGTGTAACAAATTAATCCCAAATGATCTGGGAGAAGGCAGACAGAAGCTATTGAATAGAATGTTAAAACACATCAGCAAGGGAGTTGGAACACAACTGCAGTGCCAGTGCACTAATACAGACTGGGCANGTTAAAACACATCAGCAAGGGAGTTGGAACACAACTGCAGTGCCAGTGCACTAATACAGACTGGGCATGCCTTCATTAAAAAATATTTCTTAAGCCATAGTGGCTACATAATGTGCTCTTGTTGACAAATTTTTCCTGAAAACTAATTAATTACATTTATATATTTTTGTAATTTCCTGTGCAATAAATTGTATAAATTGTATTAAAAGAAAAAAAAGTGTATTGATAATGTTTTGTTTTTTTTTTAATCTGGAGGTGGCCTCAAACTTCTGGCCTCTAGTGTACAAGTGAATTTTAATAAAGCCATACTTGCAGGCGTGGCAGGTGAAACAAACCTGATATCCACGAAGCCAAGTATTCCAAGTATGTGAGTCCAGTAACATTTTTTATATTATATATTTGTTGACATGTTTTAGTCATTTTAGCATACATACATTGTTCCATGCTGTATGTCTAGACTGCGATGTGTGTTTCTGATTACTTGAGCATGCGTGTGTGGAGCTCATATGCTAAATGTGCTAATCAAGCCAGTTTGATCTTTAAAGGTGTTTTTCCATGGCTACTTCTCACCTTGCTGTATGTCTGAATTTTTCATTGTGAGAACCTAAAGGTTAGTAGATATTCTTCTCTTTTTTGCATTTGAGTCTGTATGCTTCTTCTCTTTTTGTAGCGTCAGTTAGCATGCTTCAGTCTCTGAACATTCTTTTACTTTATCCAGGGAAAACATGCCAGGAAAAATAACCAATTTTTTTTTTTTTTTTTTTTTTAATCATTTGTTACACCCATACTAAACTGTAGCAGACTAAATAGGAATTATCAGCTGGGCCAAATAATACAGCATTATACTTCCTAAAAATGTGTGTTGTAGATATTTTTGATTTTACTGTAATAACTTTCATTTTGCCAAAATTGTTCTATGCTTTTTTGTGTCGAAGTGGAATATTTTTATATAATACAGGGTGAAGTTGGCAACTTAAAATTGACTTTTCTTTTCTTCTGATTGAATATAGTAATAAAAATTGTATCTGTATCTTTTTGAGATCCATTAATTCACATTTCTACAAAACAAACTGTGATTCCAAAATACTTATCAATACTCCTTTAAAGATACTGTGGTTGAAGATGGAGCAGATGTTTAGTGAAGTTTTCTCATTGTCCACCATCCCCGTCTTTTCTGTCATGTGTGGTATGCAATGACACCATCTTTTCTGTAAACCAGCTGTGAGTCCTTCATGCCCCAAAATATGCTCCACAGGTGCATGAAGCATCTGGCAGAATATCTTAGATGGGCTACAGATGCAAATGGTCCATCAGAGTACGAACAGGCTGCAAAGTTTTCTGCATGCTTAAAAATGAGCTGAAATCAGCTGCAAGAGACATTATGTGACACTATAGACAAACCCTTTCCAAACCAGATAAATTTGGAACACAAGACAAGAAGCTGTCCAGTGTAGAGGCATTTTGCCATGCTGGTTGAAGCTGTAATGAAGTCAACTCCTGGCTGTGTTTCAAACTAACCACTGACAAAACAGCAACTTGTCCAAATAGATTTAGACCAACTTTTGAACATGCAAAGAATCAACACTTAGTGACTAAACGTTTTGGCATCTTAGGGTGGTCTTTTGATAAAAACATAAACAACAAGTCTCAAGGGTCTTCAAATATTAACTGGATTTAGGAATCAACTTCACAGCTGCGGTTCATGTGGCAAATCCGCCATATCCAGACGTACACCGTTTCTTGCGTAGCATTGATGTGTAGCCAAGGTGATCGTATTTGGAAGGTTTTTGTATTGTGTTTATTGCGCTTTGTTGAGTGTGTTTTTGTTCTGTAATGCTACAAGAAACATCCAGTCCTGCATAGGAGTTCATTCCCCTCGTCTCCCGCTAATAATGCATATAACAATAACAGCAACCATGTTAACCACAAAAATAGTACTACCTGTCTATAATTAGAGCAGTTTAATGTTAACTTCGTATTCATTAGCTAATTGCCATCAAATCCGATCAGCCACTTTTATCAGTTGCATCAGTTTCTATCCTTCCATTTCTTATTATCTCTTGGAGCCTCATGCACAGTTAGAGGAAGATGGTACAAGTACAATTAGAAAGAAAAACATACTGTTAGAAGCTAATGCTGTATAGTGGCAAACAGCATTAGCTATCACTCTTACTAACTGACGTTTATTATATTTCTAGTTGACATTAATGTAGCGTAGAGTAGAACTGAAGGTAGCTGCATGTAGTGTGTAGATTTATTGTAAATCTGGATTTCTGTGGGGATGAGCACCTTCAAACAGAGTCCAGCAGGCCTGCGCTTGTGATTAAGGTGAATTACCGTTTTCCAGTGAAGGGCGCCTGCAAGCCAGAGTCCCTCATCATCTCAAAATGAGAGGAAGGCCACACACAGTTTGCGAACTGTGACTCATCTCCTCAACCAGCACATATAGTACAATTCAACCCCCAAACCAAACATTGTAAAATGTTATTCATACAAAATTTAAATAAATGCTTCAACCTGAAACTGTTGCTGATATTCACTGCATAAAATATATTCCATGTAGCCAATGAAAACAATCAGCAAATGGAGGCCAATAGCCTCCATTAATTGGCCAGCGAGCCAATTAATCAGGCAGCATCCTAACAACAGTAGTTTGAATTTGACTAAAACTACAATAATGTCACATATAACTCCACATTTTTTACACAATTTAGTACACCATAATTTATAGAGATAGTGTAAAATTCTGAAAGGGAAAGAGCCAAAAATGATTTTGGGGAAATTTGAGGATCTAGATTTTAATTGGCTATAAAGGTGAACATTTATTAAAACCTCAGTTAATTGAGTCATATCATAAAGTTTGCTGCCAAGAGATTACTACAAGATAAGAAAAAAAAAGTATAAAGAGGAAGTTTCTCTTCACAAGGTGGCAAAACACCTTGTACTTCAAACCAAAGGCATTCAGTTCCCCATTTGGAACTGCTGAATAAATATTTTGGCTGGAAAGCATCTGTACATGGTCCAATCCCAAGCCATTCCATTGCCTTTTCTTCAAATATTTCTTATGTCTGTACAGACCAGCTGAAATTTGCTTCCAGAGTAAATTTATAGTGGCTGTAAGCTGCATTTTCCTGTTTGAATCCTGGTTTTCATTTGGTAAAAATGAAAACAAAAACCTTGCATGGACTGTTGATATGTTCCACAACCAAGGAACTACCATGAATAATATTTCAGATTGACATAGCAGCTAAAACATGCAATCTGAGACCCTTTGACCTGGCCCATGTCTCCTCAGTAATACTGCTAAGAGACATAAACAGCAATAAACAGAGGTGAAAACAGATGTATCTTCTTTCATTTCTGCAGCACAAGAGTTGCCTTGTGTACTACATGGCTAAAATCTAAAAGAGGCGTTTCTTTATTTGAGATACTACAGAAGGATTTGCATGATTTTTTTATAATGACAGTGTGGAAACAGGAGGATGAAATGCTGCAGCCAAATTATTTCCCCAGGTCAATACAGAAATCAGCTATTCTTTCCAAGTGTTGAAAGCCATAACTGATTTGGCTTCTGCCACTGATTGATCCTCTGAGGATTATGTTGGACGTAATTTTGAAGCAAAAAATACGTTTGGTTAGCATCACAATCAGCCGGACAACATGAGGCAGTTCTACGCTGAATGGGCCAAAGTTAATTCATAAGTAGAAATGATGACAGTGTACAGTTCATCTCAGGCTACCGGGTCTGCCAAGGTCTGAGAAACTGAAAAAATAAACTTCCGCTGCATTGTTGAGTGTGTGCCACTGGGTGATAAAAACAGAACACAAACCCATTATGCTGACCCTTGAGTCTTTATTGTAGTTGATCATTTACCTCATTTGGATTTCTTTAGTGGAGCGAGTTCCTGTGTGGAGTCTGGTGTGTATGGTTACATTGTGTATAGAGACGAGGGTCAGCTGTGTTTCCTCAGTGCAGCAAGACCAAACAAAGCCATCAGTGAGTTATGAAACTGTCCTTGTTAAATCTGCCATTTACCGTATCCCCTGGTTTAACTGCCCTTGCTGTCATACGGATTGTTTTTCATGCTGTTGGATTGGGACAATGCAGGTGAAGAAGTTTACAGACTGTATCACACATCCATTCTGTTGCTGTTTTCCCTTTAGTGTCATAAAATTTGATAGACTTGGCTGCACGTAAGTTTTTGATGTGGGTAGAGTAAAGTTACCGAGCTTTCCTCTCTGCTACATCCACTGTGGGAAGTGCGTATCGGCTTTAGACAGTTCTAGCCCCAAAAAATAAACAGTTTGCCGCTGTTGTCATCCAAATGTTGCAATCTCTGTTCTCAATGATAATTCAGAAGTTTTTATCTGTTGCATTACTAAAACCTTTGGATGAAAAGTCAGAATCCCATCTTTGAGCAAAGGTCTGCTGCTGATTAATTGGCCCTCCCTGACCTGCTCTTTGGCTTGACTTTGCTTGGTCTCGATGAGGTGTTCAGATCTCATAGCCAGGCAGACTCTCACACACATCTGCCTTAAATCACAACTGACTGCCAACAAAGGCTCTGTTTCTTCACCAAAGGTCATATTGTGTTTTAAATGATTTCCCACATAGTTGTCTGATAACAGTAACACAGAAAATTGCCTCAACTAGATGCAACAGAACAGCTGTCAGGAAAATGGGAAATTATGTGCTTCAATTGCATGCTATTATCCTTCTTAAAGTGTTTCCTTTGAATAGTTGCCAGGAGACAAAATGAGGACTTTTCACTGCCCTACAACTCCTGGACAAGCTGAGGCAGGTGTGCAAAGGTGCAATCCCAAAATGTAACCTTAAATGTGTTGCATGTGTGTCCTTGAGCATTGCAATGTCGATAATCGACTTAGTCATAATATGAGACAGAACATTATAAACTGTAAATATGTCTGTTGGAATGTGTGTGATAACTTAAGAGTTGCTGTTAGATTCCAACACCTTCCTTGTGTTTTTCAGTTTCCTTGAAAACTGGCTTTGAGTCAAGAAAATAAACAGTACAGCTATCTTTGTGAAAATCCAAATCCGTTTGCTCCAAGTCAGTCCGAAGTTTTAAAAAAATGAGCTAAATTTAGAAACTGCCATAATACTAGATGTGTACCCATTTATCCAGTGACATTTCTAAACAGCAATTATAAGATACCTGAATGTGAATGGTGCTTCCCAGTTAAGCAGCAGTGAGATTTGACAGAATTTCATCAATTAAATTATTTTAAGTAACAAGCTCTTGTGCCTGTCCAACTTTTTGAACAACTTCTTTTACAAACAGGACACAGAATTATTACCATTATGGTGATGGTGAAGTCGGTGGAGAATCAGCATCATCAACATTTATTTCATCTCAAGAGACCATTGAGGAAGGATACTCATTTACAGTGGTGCTGAGATGCAAACAAAAACAGATGAAAAGGATGAAGTTATATGCATTGAAGATTTCACCAAGCGTCATTACAGATATTAAAGAATTACTGACTCCATTTTAACCCAAAACTACATGAAATATTTCAGCTACTCACAGATGAATTGTTCTCTTCTTCTACTCAAATTTAGTAACTTCCGATCAAAACGACACTGGCAGTGGACTGAACACTAATAACCATGTTTCAGCTACAGGCAGATGTCACAGCAGTTTATCTTTCACATAGATTCATTACTGTATGTACCTAAACTATTGCCTGCTGTCACCTGCTGCGTTTACTACTGTACTCTCTCTCTCTCTCTCTCTCTCTCTCTCTCTCTCTCTCTCTCTCTCTGTGTGTTTGTGTGTATGTGCGCTCGTCTTTGTCAAAAGACTCCAATTCAAATACACTGAACAATGCCTGATACAGGGATCTACACTTGGAGAGAACACCATTTCTCCAAGGGGAGTATCAATGAAAGAAAAAACAGAAATGAACTACCATTCACCTTTTGGTGCTGGACCACAGTCATGAAGAGACTTTATTAATGTAGAACAGTCCTCACTGTCTGTTTTAAAGCCTTATGTTAGTTAGCAGTAAGTGGAATATAGAAACACACAAGCCATATGCAAACTTTTAAGTTATCACTCTAGTGATATTACCAATTTTCATGCCTTTGTCTCCTGTTTTCCTTTTTTCCATTTTTAAACGCCACCTCTATAGCCTCAGGATGGAAAATACTGTGCAGTTGCTACAGCAACAAAATTATGCCCTGTTCATCTTTTGCTGAAAACACTATTTAAGTTATGTAGACACATTTTTTCCTGCTTATCCCTGTTTCTTCTTGTCTATCTATGGAATTATTACACGAGAGCAACACGTGAAGTTAATGCATCTGTGGATGAGAGAGTTGCATTTAAGAAAAAAGAACATAAAATCTACAGAGGCTGACATGTTTTCTCAGTGGCAAAAACCTAAAAATCATTGCTGGTGAAGACAATAGCATTTCTATGTTTCATATAAATTCCTCTCCTTTTTTCGTTCTTTTTTTTTTTTTTTTTTTTTGCCTTATGTCTTTCAGGTTGAGGGCTTAAATTCAGCACAATGCTACACTTCAGCCTAGCAGCAGTTTCGCACGAATGCACACAGCTATGCAAGAGCAGCATGTCATTCAAAGCCTGGTGGTGGCCCTCAGATAAAGTCACCTGCACCTCCCTTCCTCTTTGAATGAGAGCCAGCCCGGGTGGCTTGGGTTACCAGAAAGGCTGTGTGACTTTTACCATATGAATGAAGCCAGCGCAATCTTTTTTTTTTTTTTTTTTTNTTTTTTTTTTTTTTTTTTAGAGGTAGGCAGCTTGCTCCTGGTCTGCAGACTGGGGATTGTGTGCATCTCCAGGGCTGGTTGTCAGTCAACCCAGACAGGGCTCATTAAACTGACTCCATTAGAGCTAATGAGTTGTAGGCCAGTGGCTGTGGGTGGCCTCGCTATTCAGGCCTAACAGACCACGTAACTGACCAGCTTGCTGATTCAGTTAGTTCGAGGAGGAAAGAAATGTTTAGTTTGCTTTCACTCCATAGCTGAAGCCATGTATCTAACTAAAGGTAATTGTAGCCTACTTGCTAATAGGCACAGGCAGCATCATACATTTCCTTCTGCATTTGTCACTGGCACAGTTCCATGCAAACATCCTGATCAACATCATTCCAAAGGGCATTGCCAGGTTAGGTCTGGGAAAACTCTGAGGTCTCTGTCAGGCCTGCACTATCTTGAAACAATTTCTCCGCTGTCACAAAATGCATTATCCAGCTCAAAGTACTATACTGAGGGACCTGATGAGTGCCAAGAAATAACACTTCCCACACTATTACACCACCATGCCATCTTATCAAGCAACATTTTCCATTTTCTAGTCATTAGTCATCATCTTCCTCTTAACTAACTGGAAACTGGTTTCTTCGGCTGCTGGGGCCCATCTGCTTCAAGGTTGGATGAGTTGTGCGTTCTGAGATGCTCCACTGAATCCTAATGTTGTACAGCGTTATGTGCATATTTGTAGCCCACCTAGTAGAATGAATTTTGTAATTCTCCACTTACTGTCAAAGCTTATTCACCCTAGACTAACTTAGACTGCTGACTGACACTGGGTATAATTTAGATTTCTTTTAAAAATATTTTTTTTTAAATGAAAAACCAATGACAATATAAGAGACAAAGAATGGCTTTACTAAAAATGTAATATTTACTTGAGCCTGAGGTCAGTACTTTGGCAAAATACCTTGACCTGCATTTTCCTGGTAGTATGTAACTGTAAACCACTGTGTGGTGTTTAAATTACACATTCATACACATTCAAAATCAGCTATTATAAATCTAGTTCAGTTCACTCTATTGTTATACAAAAATATAAATTTAAAAATAAATATATATTAATTTATTTTGTGCCTGATTTTTAGCTCTAACTTTCATTTAGAGTGCACATGTAGACCATAATATAGATTCTGAATCTGTAATCACATGACAAACATGGAATATGTTGACCACTTGCCTGTTGAATGTCACTCTAAACCTGGCAGGCAAGTAATAGATGCTGATTGGTTACCTGATAGCATGCGATCATACCCAGGTGCTTATGGTATATGTTGTGCGAAACAAGCCATGACACAGTTGAGATGCTAGCCCTCCTGTTTGGAACAAAAAGTTAGAAAATAGCACGATGTTGTCCGACAAGTGATGCCTTCCTCATAAGTTCAAAAAGAAAGATATCCAGCCAGACATCTTTCTTCTGAATGGAATGCACAGATAATCTCACTTTGTATTTATGTGTTGTTAGATTCAGATTCACATTACTTTATTGCCCATTTGATTTACATAAAATGGAATTTGTCTTTGGCACTGGCCAAAGACAAATACATAACAGTACAGACCGTACACAATACGCACAACAATACACAGCAACAGCAGCAACCACAACCTACAACAACACAAACCATGCAACGCAACACAATGGTTATGCATCTTAAAAATCTTTAAGTGACCGACTGGCAGTAATGACAGTAATGGTGATGGTGGATTGTTTTCCACTGGCATGTAAGTCCATCACACATCACACAGTGCACAAGACTAGCAGTATTAACAATAAATACAATGCATAAAAGTTATCAAAATGCACAGTGAATAAGTGTATGCTCAAATTGTGTTGACTGCAGTGATTGTAATGACTTAAAAGGAGGGGGCTTAGGTAGGTAGTGTGAGTGAGCGAGCGTGTGCGTGTGTGTGTGTGTGTGTGTGTGTGTNGGGGGGGCTATATAAACAAGCTGTTATTGAGAATGGTCACAGCTGATGGAATAAAGGATTTCTTGTAACTATTCCTCCTGGCCACTGGGACTTTCAGTCTGTAGCCTGATGGCAGCAGCTGAAATGATGACTTGAGGGGATGGGTGAGGGTTGTTGTAGATCTTGATTGCCTTTTTAGTTGTGGATTGACAAAAAATAAGTCCTGGAGTTGGAGTTGTTTTTCTTTGATGATCTTGCTGGCCTGATTGATGACCTGTGTCCGTTTGTTCTTCTGTTTTACAGAGAGGTTTGTGCCATGCGGAAATGTGAGAACACTCTCAGCTAGTGATTTATAGACAGTGGACAGGGTGTGCTGGCTGGTGTTAAAGCTCCTCAGTTTCCTAAGAAGAGCGAGGCGCCTGTCTTCCTTTCTTATACCAAGCATTAGCATGTTAGCATTTCATGCACAATCTACCTTATGTTTGGGTAAAGCACCTAATCCTATGTAGATCATTACGTTACTTTATGTTATCAGCAAAGTATAGCGATTGTTAAAGTAGCATAAGTGATGCTAACTAAACTGAGGGAGTTTTTGTTTGTTTTTAATAACCTGAGGGAGTGCTGCTTATTACTTCATCATGGTCACGTCACCGAAGTCAAACTTAGTCGGGATCCTAGAATCCTCACGGCTATTATAGCTGATTGATTGATTGATTGATTGATTGATTGATTGGTTTGTTGGTTTGTTTGTTGTTTAAAATGGTGAGATACAGAACATGCCTCAGCTTTCAAATGGATAATGAGGTTCCCGAAATGTTTCTGCTATGATCCCCCTTTACATACTGATAGTTTTATTTATTTTACATTTACTATTTATTTTACCACATCTGCTGCACATCCTATTCTACATCTTATTCATTTTGTGCAATATACAGATTGTTGAACTTTAGCATTTTTTTTTTTTTTTTTTTTTTTTTTACTTGTGGTCAAGGCACCCAATAGGTCAGAGGCACTGAAGTCTGTATTTTATTTCAGTCTGGTAGGTGCTGGCTGCATGGGAATAGTGGTATCAGTTCCCATTTAATTAAATACAAAACATCCAGGCAGTTTGGGGCTTATGAGCTTGTCTTACTAGGTGTGAACCTCAAGTTTTGCATCTTTGAAAATGTTCAGCACATACTAGTACTCCCCATTTTCAAAGTTTAGCAAGTAAATATCAATGCAGCATGGCAAAATGTTCATTGCACTCTTCTGAGTGAGTTCAAGATGTAGCAGGTTTCTGAGATGCACAAAGCAATCTGATAAACGATGTCAGGTTGTTTATTGTCCATTCTGATATTTAGTCAAATAATAATTGAACCTTAAAGTCTTACACACTTTTGTACTTGAATGCTTTGAGAAAACAGGTGTTTGAGTAAGTGGAGTCCAAAAGCTCAGACTACTTTACACAGCATAGCAAAATTTTATTCTGTCTTATGTGTCATCTGTTATAATCAAATATATACACATATATTCATTCATTCATATATATATATATATCTATCTATATATATATAGATAGATATATATATATAAATCTCTCTCTCTCTCTCTTGCTATATATATACTGTATATATAATGATGAGAATGATTTCTGAATGATTTTTAAGAGCACTTCTGGGTTTATTACTTTAACTTCTCCAACTCCGATTTCTATCCATTCTGTTGAGAGATGAATGAGTGTCAGACTGCGTGACAGGAGCCCACTGTGAGGAGGATTAACATGGTGTCAGTGTTAAGTGCTTCCAGGTTCCACAGCCCAGACAAAGCACAAATCATACATCACAAATGCAGGGTGGCCTGCATGTATGTTTGATCGCACAGATTTAAATCCAGTGACATCCAGAGGTGCCATAAAGCTGAAACTATACCATACCAGTGCAAATGAAAATTCTTGAATTCTTTACAGGGGAAATTACATAGCTAGAATTATGGGTCATTTACTTTGTTATACTTAATTTACATTCCTGTCATTTTGCAGTCACACAATCTCTTCCTTTTTCTAACCTAGCATGAAGTTAACAGCGAGCAAAGACACCTTAAATAAAGCATAATTATGTTTTCAGGGATTTCTTTCTTCACTCTTGGGTGTCTAAAGTTACATGTAATACACTGATATGAAAACACTTGGCTCAAGTACACCAGAGCTCAGCGAAACAAGAATAAAATGACAAATGCAAATGGAGGATTATGGTTGACCTTTTCAAGACTGTAATTTGTTTTTCATTCTATATAATGGTTTGTAGAAATTCCTTCTTCTGAAGATAGAAAATCTGTGTGCAGACATCCGCAGAAACATTTTTACCAGAGACAGGAAACACAATTGGGCAGAAAGTTTAAACAATAAAACAGGACAAACACCAGTGTTATCTTCCAAGAAGTCTTTCTGAACCTTCTGGTAACACAGTGTGTGGCTATATATATATATATATATACACACAAAATACAAAATTCCTAAATGATCTGGTTTATGTTTGGTGTGAAATTTGAAACTTTAAATAACCAGCTGTATATCTGTCTGTAAAGTGACAATGAGAGGTAGAGAAGAGTTTAAGCACCAGCAAACCTGTCACAGTTCATATATCCAAGAATACTGACAAAATTTACAACGTTGACATAATGCTATGCTACACCAATCAATAAATGTTTCCACTTCTGATAATCTACATTATGCAGGTCTATTTCTTTATTTAAGGTATGTTTGGTATGTGTGCGGGACAGATCATATTAACTTTCTGTTCCTGTATCAGTCTCACAAAGAATGTGTTTACACTGGGTTTATGAGCTGGTTAAGACACTTTCTCTGCTTGTCTCTCAATAGGTGTGGAAGAGTCAAAGCAGAAGAGGGCTGAGCGGGACTGGATGGGGGCCACAGTTGGGCCTAATGGCAGGAGCCCAGAACACAATGTGCTCTAATCACATGCTCTAGGACCCACTGAAGAGCTACAGTTAATGTGAAAACACTGTAAAGGTACAGAGAGGTCAGTGGTTTGGTATTCATCAAAGAATTAAGGACACAAGAGTTTGTGACGATTTGTTGTCACGGACTAGAAAATAGCACAGCAGCTTAGTTTGGTAACAAAATTAACATCAGGTTTTGAGTGCTCCTCATTTCACTAAGCTTAAAACTTACAACTAAAAGTCCTGAATTAGAAATTCTCCTTAGATATAAGTAAATTTTATTTGTAATATTTACTCTAGCAACAAAAGTCCAAGTACTTAGAGTATAAAGAAAATCTCTGGTACTAGAAATACAAGGTTTTTCATCTAAAAGTATGGAAAAAGCTTTAAGGAGAATTTGGAGTTAAATAACTAAAACTTTATAATGAAATAATAAAAAAATCCCCAAACTTGAGTTTAAAGGGTTTAAAAAAAAAAAAAAAAAAAAGTGGGGAATTTTCATTCCTTCAAAGCAATTACATACCACATTCACTTATTTTTCTCTACAAGAGGAGCTACTTTTCCTTTCTAAAATTGTAGATAAAATACATTGTTATTACATTAAAACTAGATCAACATCTTATGAGCTTCTGTCATGGCAATTGAAAAATAAATACTGACAAATGTAGTGCAGTCATGAACTGTATATGTACCTGAGAGGTGTATTCAATACGACAGAGTTAATCTTTTTTCAGAAAACAAAATCTTAATTTAAAATTAAAAATTGGAACTTTGTACAAAAAATTTCTCACGGATCTTTTCAGTCATCAGCTCATCTGTTAATATTTTGACATTATTCCACACAGCCAATTCACCAGTGCACCTCTGTGACAACATGGCTGCTTGTCATACAGCATATGATGCATTTCCTCGGGATTATTACTTAAAAATGTTCCGTTTCCCTTTCAAACGTGAATGAATCATTGTCAAATGAACTGATATTGACATATTAATGTGCTTCTCAAACCTAAGAGACAACTTCCCACAAACCATTTTGCTTCTTTTTTGACGAGGACGTTGCTACTATCTCCTTCAATCAAAAGACAAATTTGTTAAAAGCAACATTTTCATCAGTGAGAAACTATTCAACATTTCTTACTGCAAAAAACTCTAAATTGCAAGAATTATCTACAGTTGGCTAATTGCAATACTAAATATGTCAAAATAAATGTAATGTTTTTTTGTTGTCAACATGTTGCACCAAACATAACCCCTGTAATGTGTTGAGTAAGAGAAAGCAGACAGGTGAGGTATGAGGAGAGACATTTTGATGTTTGAACAGACCTCACAAGAATTTACTGGTGTAATCACATCTCACATTATGTATTTTGTTATAGGCTGGGATTTTAAATCACAAGTTCAGCATTCACCTTGGCACCGGAGGCAAACATAACATATAATAAACCGTGCAAGTTAGCAGTGCCAACACAAGCGTTAACACGTCTGTTATTCCTGTTGTACGATGGTAAATACAGTATGCAAGCTGTCAATTTATGCAAGCCCGTAAGGAAAGCTATTGTATTGTGTCACAGCATGATGAGGAGAGAATAGTATGAACCTGACAAGATGTCACAACAGTGTCAATGAGTATAATCCTGTGGGTTTTATGGATAACAGGGTTGATATCCACTTGTGTCGTATTTTATTTTCCTCATAAAATGATTTCTGTGCACAGTTCTGTCTCTGTTTCAGAGAAAAAGTTGTAAAAACCCATGGATGTTTTTCGTAGAATAACTATCTTTTCTCTATAGAATCAAGAAACAGCTATTCTCAAATGGAATGAAATGTACTGGTATAACGTAGCTCAGTGGTTCTCATCTTTGTCATGGAATGCCACAGAAATGCATATTGAAGAAAAAAAAAGAAAAAAGAAGAAAATGCAAAAAAAAGAAAAAAGAAAAAAAAAAGGAAAACAGAAAAAGGGAAAAATAAAAAATAAAAACAGGAAAAAAGGAAAACAAAACAAAAAAAGAAGAAAAAAGAAAAGAAAAAAAGAAATGCATATTTCCATCTCTCCCTGCTGTGCACATCTCAGTAGTTAAGTCAGGTGTGTTCATTTAATAATGCTTTGGTGCTGTCCAGAGCTTGCTTGACTAAAGACACCTGATTTGGCTATTCAGGTTTGTTTAGAGCAGAGAGAGATGGGAAATATGCAGTGCTGTGGTACTCAAGGACCAGAATTGAGAAGCACCGATTTAAACTAAACGTTATAGCTTATGGATTGAGGAAATTGTTAATTTCACTAATGGAGAAATTACCTGCTGGAAATGCCAGGGATTGATCCCATAGCCTCGTAGATGCAAAGCATGTGCTCAGCCACTGAGCTATCGTCCCTCAATTTTATAATAATATAAGATGTGATAGTATGGCTGTCCTTGGTTGAATTCCCGTTCGACCCTTTCTGTGTGGAGTTTACATGTTCTTTCCGTGTCTCTGTGCTCTGGTTTCCTCCCACCTTTACCTTTTAAAAGACATTGAGGTTAGATGAATTGGAAACTCAAAATTGCCCCACAGGTATGCATGTAAGTATGAATGAGTTTGTCTATGTGTGTGTGTGTGTGTGTGTGTGTGTGTGTGTGTGTGTGTGTGTGTGTGTGTTAGTCCTGTAACAGACTGGAAACCAAGTACTCTGTACCCTGCCTCTTGCCCAATTGACTGCTGGGATAGGCTCCAACCAATCCAGGCAGAATTCTACCCCAGTATCCTGACTTCTTTGCTAGAATTGACAGATTCTAACCCCAGTTGTGGTTTTAACAGTAACCCTAAAGGTACAATCGATCCACATGTAAACAGCTACTGATTAGGCCTTTCACCTTCTCAAATCTAAAGCTTAACATAATCGTTTAATTTGTGGAGCCTGGAAGGAGCACTGCCTCAGGGAGTACCTCAGTTGAGGAAATTCCTATAATCATGGCAGGCACAGGCATGGAATAATATAATTGCTAGTGTTTTGTATGTACATGCGAAAACATTTGATCAAGAAGTGTTTGAAAGCTTTGCGTGTATGAGCGTAAATGTGTGGGAGATTATCTGTTTTCCCACTTTTGAGGGGTGATGCTACTTTCGCAAGAGTTGATCTCAGCTAGGCTAATCTCATGCTCAAAATATCAAACACAAATACAAGAAATAAGAAAGGCATGTTTAGTTTTGTCTAAATCTAATCTAGAAGGAGACATTTTCCTAGAAATCAACCCCCACCCCCACCCACCCAAAAAAAAAAAAAAANAAAAAAAAAAAAAAGAACTCTGAGACAAGCCTTGTCAGTCAATGAATATACAGTGTACATCTGCAGTAACATGATTATTTGTGTGTGTGTGTGTGTGTGTGTGTGTGTGGTTGTACTCTCAGGTTTTGTGCCCATGAGGTCGTCCATGCTGGTTATGTTGCTCTTCTTCAGTGCTCAGGCCGTGGCCACCATCAGAGGGGACTCGGGCGCCACCACAACAGCAAAGCAGCAGGATCCAGGCAGAAACCCCAACCCCATCCCCACAGTAGACCCCAAACTCTTCACCAAGCGCCACCACTCACCCAGGGTGATCTTCAGTGCTCAGCTCCCCGACACAGAGCCAGCGGGGTCACATGTGGGCAGCGTCAGGAACCGTAGGCGAGCGGGACAGCCTCAGCACCGTGGGGTGTACTCAGTGTGTGAGAGCATCAGTGTCTGGGTGGGCAACAAGACCAAAGCCACAGACATATCAGGCAATGAGGTAACGGTTCTCCCAGACGTGAATATCAACAATGTCAACAAGAAGCAGTACTTCTTTGAGACAACGTGCCACAGCGCCCACTCGGGCAGCTCAAGCTGCTTGGGAATCGATGTGAGACACTGGAACTCCTATTGTACCAACTCACACACGTTTGTACGGGCACTGACTTCGTTTAAGAACCTGGTAGCGTGGAGGCTCATACGCATCAACGTAGCCTGTGTGTGTGTGCTCAGCCGCAAATCATGGCGGCAGTGACTGTGTACGCTCCGAAGACTTTACCAGCACACACACACATGCAGTCGCTAATGTAGGCAAACACACACTCAGACACACACCACACAGACAGCAGACGAAGTGACAGGCACACACATATACATGTATACACACTAACATGCAGGCAGTTATGACAGCCTTTGCATAACTTATCACCAGACTCCTCACCCTCTGCACAAAGTAAATTATTGGTATATGTCAACTTATCAGGACTGCATGTATATACACCAGACATGGGTCAAATAGTATTTGCAATTATTTCTTAGTCACAAAGGTCAAAAATGTATGCCCTCCCATTTTATGTCCTTAAATCTACATACAGTACATAGATTAATATACAATCCACATAGTTTTTGGAAATACAATTTGACCCAGATCTGATATAAACAACCTTTTTGTTAATCTGTTGCTGTTGTTGATATTGTTATTTATTAAACACTTACATACAAGTATACGCACTGTGTTGGATGGGGTTTATTGCATGACTAGTAAGCCTGTTGTTCCTCCAGCAAAGAATGAGTACCCTTTATACCTTTACCATTACCCAAAATGGAGATAAGCACTTTCATTTAGATTTTCAGTATAATATAAGGAGAAGCTTATTTTAGTCCCTGTAATTTGCTGCTTTGGCTGGTTTGCCAGTATAGCTCCAACTGATGATATCACAGTTTACTTGGCATTTCCGTTGCTCTGGCAGTTTTCTTGATGTCAGTGCAGGACTAGCAAATTGTTGACAAGGCATGTAGAGTCAGGACCTGCAGTAAAATTTCAGACTCAAAGCCCAATTCTGTATCAGAGCTGATATTTAATGCTGTGATGTGACCTCAAACAGCCTGGAAGCAAAGTGAAAACAAACAGCTCTCATATAGTAAAGCTGTGTACCTGTCAGCTGCCAAAAGTTAATGTTTCCCCAAACCCAGGCAGCAATACAACACCACCCCAAACCAAAGTGCAACACTGCCCTCTAGTGTTTAAGAGTTGAATTATGCAACATTACCCTAAGCTGACAGAAATCACCAACACAAAAACACAAAACAGTGTTTAGGAGTGGAAACTGAAAAAGAAAAGGAAAAATTCTGATCACACTTTGGCAAGTTGAAAGTTGTAATTAAACTAACAGCAAATCTTTAAATATCACAGCTGAGAGTTTTAAAGTTAAAACAAAATTACATGTGTCACATGGACCAAATAATAAAAAATACAAAATATAAACCAGAATGTAAGTTGTGAAAAATGTAATTATGACACTGTCTGAAACTAATGAGTGACTGAAAATCACTGAATCATGACAACTGCATAAGCATTAAACTACAGCCACAGAAAAACACATTATTATCTCTACTTATAACAATGTTCGATGGAACTTAATTTTCAAAACAGGGATTTTTTTTTTTTTAAGGATATACTTCTTTACCTGGCTAATAATAAAATTAATAATGTTTACATTTCAATGTTATCCTGGCTATGAACAAATATTTCTAACCTAAGGACAGAGTCAACATTATCAATATTACGGTAATGGTAGTATGTTGCTGAAATCGCCACAATTGATAGACTCTCTGCACTCCAAAAATCACATTAATTTACCACAGGAGCACTTATATCAAATCAAATCAATCAAATTGTAGAAACATTTCATGGATGATCAGTGGAAATGGGTTGCACCTGAGCTCAATTTCTAGTGTCACAGTAAAGGAGCTGAATACACTTCCAAGTGTGATATTTACTTTAGATTCTCACATAGATAGATAGATAGATAGATAGATAGATAGATAGATAGATAGATAGATAGATAGATAGATATTGCTTGTGCAAAAGCACTAACAGACCTGTAGCCTATTTCTCATTCTGCGCACTAGATGGCAATAATGAGCTTTCAAATATTTAGCCCCAAAATAGTTCCGTGCATTTGACTCACGTGACCAGCCTAGCCTACTGCTGCATGTAAATAGCTGTTTGTACTTTTCATCTGTTGACGAAATACAAAAGGGAGCTGTAATATAAAATGTCTGACATAAGCTTTGTAATACTGCACAAAAAAATATTTTATGACCAAAACTTCCTTTGTTGCATTTTTTTTTTTCTATCTTAAAATGTCTTCTGATCTTTGGATGTATAAATGACAAATTATTTATATTATCACTTCCCTTCTTCATTCCATCAATTGTATACTTGGTATATAATATAATATAATATAATATAATATAATATAATATAATATAATATAATATAATATAATATAATATAATATAATACATGTATATAACACTGCATTCTGTCTTCACCTCTGCTGGATCATAAAGATGACTCACAGCTGCCATATGGAGATCAGGTAATGTTATTGCATCAGATTTACATACGAGTCACAGAGGAGGGTGAGGAGGACTGTGGAAGGATAATATGATTTTGACTCCATTATGCCCCATGGATACGGTTTCAATTTGGGTGCAGTTCCACTGTGATAATTACAGCTCCAAATTCATAACAGGATGGGATGACTACGCTGACAGTGGGCAAATATTAATGCAGTGAAATTTCATCTCCAGGATCTTCTATAGAGGCTGCCATGGAAACTGAATCAACTATTTCCAATGCAGCACGATACAAAGCTGAATAAGATCTATCTATCTATCTATCTATCTATCTATCTATCTATCTATCTATCTATCTATCTATCTATCTATCTATCTATCTATATCTATCGTTTCCACTGTGTCATAAATAAATCATAACATATTTGCTGACTCTTGTTAGTTGATTATTTAATATAAAGTAGCAGAGGCAGACAGAGTGATCCTGACTGATACAGACAAACAGGAGGTCGCTATTTCCCACATCAGTGCAGCACACAAAGGCAGCACAAACATGAGAAGCTTGAATGTCAGTGGGTGAACCCCTGACCCCTCCAGCCTTTGGTTATCTTTATTCACAGCAACTGCCTTGTATTCAGTGTGCAACCACATTAAACAAAAGATTTTTTTCTCTCGTTCTATTTCATTGTTTGCGCATGTGAATTGTTACATTATATATGTCAGGACCATTTCTGTGCAGAGAAAACCTCTGAGTCTAAGTATTCATTTTAATGTGCTTTTAAAAATAAGGACATTATTTATGTTGTCGTTGAGTATCTTTTTCTTTGCAACAACTGCCTTAAAGGACCATTTTGCATGTTTAAGCCTAATATATTCAATTTTCATACACATGATATTACTGACAATAATTTCCCAAAGCATACTACTGGTACAGTGAATTAAAAAAAAACAAAAAAACAAAAAAAAACTTACCTTCCAGACCGCCATTGCTTTCAGTTCATTTTGGTACGTTATTAAAATCAACTTATTGATACTTGAAACGTTCTTGGAATAGGTAATCCATGATTGCGAACAAGACGTGTATTCAGGGTTTTTTTGAAGTTATGTAATTTTAGCATTTAAGTGAAATAAAAAGCATTTATCAAAAAATTTAAACAATGACTACATAAGGCTGTCATATAAGCAGGTGAAACATTGATTTTTAAGGTGGGTGTATCGCTTAAATATTTGATATTGAAAGATTAAGAGATTTTGCAAAATATCAGGAAAGCTGAAATACAGTTTTATCCTTTGAGCAATGATTGTCAGTAACGTAATATGTATGAAAATTGAATATATTGGGCTCAAACATGAAAAATGTCAGTATGGTCCTTTAAAAAGTGAATCCAAAATAGAAATTATTTAAAATTCCATGGTGTCTTTATATGCTCAAGCTACCAAATGTGATTTAGATACTATAGTCTATCACATTACAAATACAAATCCAGGCGATTAAAGTGAGATGTAACACAAAAGACACTACAACTCCTTTCAGCTTCTTTCACGTGTCAGACAGTGAGTTAACACACATGCAGGTCGCTGTGTTTTAGATGCATACAGTACACAAAGATTCATTATTTCCATAACAAACACTGATATCAATGACATGGTTGGATGATATGGAGGTTATACAGGGAAAGTATGTCAGTTAAAAACTTTCAGATTAAGATACTGTATGTACTTTATCAGTAATTTAGCCAGTTTAGTTGAGCTCAGACAGAAGTGAAGGTCAAGAGGCTCATCGAATACAGACATCCCTGCTGCTGTATGTTTTCATTTAAATAATTTATTATTATTATTATTATTATTATTATTATTATTATTATTATTATTCAGTTCTCTGATACAATGGTTCCTAAACTCTGGTTCAGGAACTCTCCAGGAATTCTCTAATTTCAGTATAAGCCTCCTTAAAAAGTTAAATGTAGCACAAATAAGGGATATTTAGATGTTTTCTTCTCATATTTATCAACCTTTCTACCTACCTTTATCTTTCTATCTACTTTTCTCTCACTTTCATATATATTTGCAAAATAAATAAATAAATAAATAAATAATATAAATACATGTTTAACAAATGTTTTCATAAGAGTGGGTATTATTAGCCCAAATAATATCACATCTGTGAGGGTATCTCTGTTGTAAAACCTGGTAACCCTGCACTTAAACATCACCACGCTGAAATTAAACTATTCCTTATAATGTTGGGGTACCTCTTGGAGCCTCCCTGCAGGGTTCCTGGACGTCCCTGAACTCCACCTTGGGAACCCCAGCCTGCCTGACACGCACACGGAGGGGCGGCGCAGGCTGTGCAGCTTGTGCGCATGTTTTCATTGTTTGGATGGTGTAGCGGTGCAGCTCATCACTGCATGGTGGATGTGCAACTGCAAGAAGCGGCAATTTGTTTAATTAAAAAATCGCTCTGATCGGAGAATCCGACAAATCAGCTGACATCATGAGCAAAGTGCACGGTGGGATGAAATGCGTGAAATATCTGCTGTTCGTTTTCAACTTCATTTTTTGGGTAAGTGCACTCCAGTTTGGTAATATTGAGAGTGAATGCACTTTATAACAAATTAATCTGATTGGCTGAACAGTCTGGTCAGCTTTATTTTGAATTTTTGAATTTTATGATCGGATAAGACATGTATTTGATCGATTTACCATATGAACATGAAGCATTGTTTTCATCTCTGGGGAAAACCAGTTAGTGGTTCACCTTATTGTTTATGTACATCATATTGTATATCCAGCAGTCGGGTGTAATAACATGTTAAAACAGGGTTTTAAATGTGGTTTTTGCAGTTAAATAGTATTGATATTCAATGGAGAAATGGGCGGATTGCTACTGATACTGTTGTCATAGGGAGTATTTTTTTTTCTTCTATCCACCATCCACCTGCTCTCTCTCTCTCTCTCTCTCTCTCTCTCTCTCTCTCTCTCTCTCTCTCTCTCTCGGAGTAAATTAGAGAAGATGGGCTGAAAAACACTTAACCACACTCCTATGATTTATGCAGAGTGCACATTGAGTAACATGGTGATACCTGCAGTACATGCACAGCTCAGAGCTGCAGTGTGTTGCTAGTTTTCCAACACAGTCTGTGCTCAGATCTCTCTCTCGATTTGGCATCGTGCTGTGACTTTCCTGCTGCAGGTCTGGATGTGTGTTGGGTTTTGTACTGTCTGGGTTAACCTGTTGTGGTTACATCATGGAGGGTTGTTTTGTTTTTTTTTTTCTTTTGTTTTTTATGGGCTGTTTCGCTACATTGCATTTGCTCAGGTAAGGTAACCCTTGAGCCTCAAAAGGTGAGAAAACAGCAGAGGAAATGCGGTGGAATCAGTTTCGATGTACTCACTTTTGTTGTTGGGTGTTATAGGGTGAATATATTTGCCAAACTATCGACTTCTTTAAAATGATGCTTTCACTTCAGATACATGGATTGTTCGTGCTGATTCCACATTAGATAAGAGCTTCTTTATTTTCATACATCAGCTGTTCAGAGTCAAACAGAAAAAAAAAAAACATGCAAGTGAAAAGTGCCATTATAGACTTGTATAATTGTGGATGCTCATGTTTTACAGCTAAATGATACAGTACGGAGGGCTTCAAGCAGCTGCGTTGGGTAATCTGCACTTTGTAAGATGATCATTTGTATCCAAACAACTGTCACCCAAATACACAGCAGCCTCTTTGTTTTGGAGTTTTGGGACTCAAAGCAGTGCTGTTGTGGTCTAAGCCAAAAGGGGCGTACAGTACGCTGTCATTTTGGGGTGCAGAGCCAACAAGCAGCCAATGTGGTGTGACTTACATCACCCAGGCGCTGTGAGGCTGGCACAGCCTGTGGCTGAAATGCACCATGGGAGATGGACCTCTGATGCTGTTGGAGATGTTGGCATTTAGATATGATAAGGTGATGGTCCATATGTAAATATAAACTGCTGTTACAACGTGTTCTTTCTTTTCCAATCATCTTTTAGTCTGACATTAGTTTCCACAGTAACAGATGTTGCACTTCTTTGTGCTACAAGCTGGTTGAATAAAGGGATAATTATAGACAACATAACACAAAACATGATTCAACATTTTTCTTGGAGCCTTTCAAGGCTGAGTATCCGAAAGGTGTTTTTTTCCACTTACAAACTATAAATTACAAGTTGTAAATTAAATTTTGTTTAAAAAGGTTCTCAGTTGAATTTCTGCATACAATGTAGACAAAATGAACTTTGCGATATCTACAACACATGAAACTGGTGACAAGAGTATGATCCCTTAACTAAGCCCATACCCTTAAAAAAAATAGTGAAAAAGCAACACTTAGCCTGTAATTTAATGATGATCAGTTTTTTGTTTTTTGTTTTTTTTTTGAAGAATTAAAGTATCAACTTAGTAAGGTGACACCCTGGTTTCAGTCAATAGGCTTATTTCTGGTTAGGCTTGTCCAGGAAACACTGAGGTGCTCTCAATGTTGTGACAAACTCATCAGGCACAATACACCTTTCCATATAGGTAAATGCCCCTTTGACACATTGTCACATGATTCAACAGAATAGTAGTTCTTTCTGTGAGTTTTTTTTTTTTTCTCTTCGAAACACTTTGATTTAATGAAAGATTTTTATACCCACAGGAGAGGATGCATTTAATATTTCTGTCAGCAGCAGCACTGTGTTTTAAATCAACAGCATAAGAATTTTGTGATGAGCATGAGCAGCAAAAGCCACAACTGCTGAGGAGACAAAGGAAAGAGTGCCTCCTGCAGAAACCCAAAAACAAAGGAGTCTCTGGATTACTGTACTTATTACCATAACATCAAATTTAAAGACAGTTTGAAAAGTGTGCTTTGCTATTTTAACTTTACTACAAAAGTATGAATGTTAATCTTATTTTTATCCTTATTCAGCTATCAGGCTTGGTGGTGCTGGCTGTGGGACTGTGGCTTAGGTTTGACCCTGGAACAGTGGAGCTCCTGACAGGTGATGGCGCTCCTGACACCTTCTTCATAGGTAGGTCAGATTTGCCTTTAAAGCTTGTACAACATCTCACAATCAGCATGGCTTAAGCTTGTATAAGCAGTTTACAAAATGGACATCACCAATGTTTTGCACTTAATCATATTAGAAGAAAGGAATAAGTCACATTTGGATCTTATAGCCCCATAATGGGTGCAGTTTATCTCTCAATACAGCATTAGTCATTTCAAGAATCTGCATGTCATGACAACTTCTTAACAATTACTTCTCTGCACCAAAATGTAGTGAGACATGAAGTGTGAAGACTGTTGCACAGATCACAAAACACGATGAAAGACAATGAAGCTCATAGCAAATCAGTGAAGCTCATATGGGTGTAAAGCCAAGATTTGTGTGTTCTCAGTAATTATCTTTATCAGACTAATGACATCAAGTTCCACAGTGTGTTTCAGTAGTCATCTAACAAGCCTTCAGTGGCTTCCTGAAGGAATCCCACCACCATCCTAATTAAAGTGGACTTTGAGATTGACCCTTCAAGAACAGAATGACCACTGATTAACTGATTATCTCTCACAGGGTACATGCAGTGTCTTAATCTGCGAGTGGACACTTGTATGATATATGGAGACATAAAAAGAAGGAATTGTCAAATGTTATTGAAATGCAGTACATTCCCAATTTTCCTCTGGCTTATAGAGTAGTTTAGCCCTGCTCATGTCTGGAATGATGAAATCATTCTGAGTGACAAAATGCTGGATTGATTACCATGTTATTGGAATAGCTTGAATTCATCAACTGAGTGTAGCTCAGCCTGTGATAAGATGACAAGAGGCCATTAATGAACAGCTCTGTTATAGGGCTAAAGGGGCTCATGGGTTTGTAGCAATAAAAGCTAATGTGTAGCTAGTGATTGATTCTGATTGAGGAATGCTGCCAATAAACATACAGTAGACAAGACAAATACCCTTAATGTGCAGTGTTGCTGCAGTACTCCACACAATAGCAATTCTCTCTCTCTCTCTCTCTCTCTCTCTCTCTCTCTCTCTCTCTCTGTTTCTCTTTCTCTCTCCCTCTCCCTCTCTCCGTAGGCCGAAATGATTAGAATGAAGCCTATTCTTGTTACTCCCATTTAGAGCGTGACCTAAAATGGTGACTTCACTTCATCAGCTCTCTGTTGTGCTTTCATGGAACTGCTCCCCTCTGGGCACCGTAGCATGCTGGGTGGGGCAGGTGACAGACATCCACCCTGAGGACTCTTATAGACACAACAGTTGGGATATCATGCATTGCTTCCATGCACAAAGCCAGTTAACATACACACACAGGCTGATATCTTAACTGTAACCATGGGCAAATGAGGGAAGAAGAAATAGAAGCATTAATGAAGTCTGGAGTTAGTATCTCACTGTTATTTGTTTATGTAAACCAGTTATGATAGTGCTTTATTTAGTTTGGTTTAATTTGACATGCAAATATTGCATCATCTCATCTCTTAACATCCAGTCCACCAAACACATCTTCAATGATCACTTGTGTAATACCTCCAGTAACCAGCTGAGAGCAGCTATGGTTGTTAGGCAACAACAGACTGCAGACTTGATGCAAAGTTGTCAATTTATCGACATATTCCAAAGATCCTGTTGATGATTGATCATCTTATACAGCAGCCTTCAATAAATATTGGTGTGCCTACATGTACCCCTAGACCTTACAATACTAAACAGATTGATACCACAAGGCAAAGTGGCAGCATTCCCTGTGGGTGATTCACTTTCCATTGTGTCACCTTTGTTGCTGTATGCCGCTGCATGTAAACAGCCATTATGTCTGCACAAGCGTATGTGACAGAGTGACTAAGAGACGGAGATAGAGAGAAACACCTGTTTGCACTCATTGAGTTCCATATTTTACAGTTTTTACCTCTTGCAGCTTTTCCTAGGCAAGAAGGGCAACCATCTGCAAGATATCGCAATAGCACAGTGCATATGAAAGTCAGGAGACTTGGAGAGGAAAAAAAGATGGGTTCCTTATACACATTTTGTGTATTGAACCTTTCTTGGCCTGTTCAGGCAATCTGCTTTGAAGCAGTGTATCCCTTAATTCCAGCTCCCTACTGGTCACAGTAGACGGCCTGTGTCTTTACCTTTGTTCAACAGCAGGAAAACAACAGCTTGTATCCCCCATGTGGATTAATTAGATTACTGCAGTGGTTGCTGTCTATATCACTGATCAGGCCCTTAGCATGGACCTTGGGGACTGCCCTGGTGTATAGTTACAATGTGAAGGGTTCAGTTGTGAGGGTTGGGAGCAGCAAAAAGGGAGGTGACGTCATCTAAGCTTTTAGAGAGTATGGAGGAGGCTGCAGGCTGCTCCTTGCTTCAGCAAATTTGATTTGCCTTTTTAACTACACAGCATCTGTTTTGCCGCTTTACCTTACAGGAGCATTAATGTGAAGATTCTGAGGTTATTCTGTGATTATTAAATCTCCTGCCATAAACTAGAAGACTTGCTGTTCAAGTTACTATATAGTAACTGACTTTAATTCAGATTTTAAAACACAATGCACTTGATGTTGGTAGTAAACAGAGGGTCATTTGCTTGTCTTTACCTCTGAGACATACAGGATTTCTAGATATTTGCACCACCCCTGGGGCAGGACAGAGTCTGATGTCTCTCTGACATGGATGGACAGATGGATTTTTATTTTCAGTGGCTTACATTAGTCTCTAAAAGCTCCAGGCTATCTCAAGAATCTAAGATGATTCAATTTATGTATCAATTCCTTGACAGAATAGATCTAATCATCTATCACTCAAGATACAGAATGACTAGAACAAAGTGTAGTTTGTGTCATGTTAAGTCAAAGATTTTTTTTTTTTTCAGACCTCTTTCGTNTAGAACAAAGTGTAGTTTGTGTCATGTTAAGTCAAAGATTTTTTTTTTTTTCAGACCTCTTTCGTCTTGACTCATAGCATGAAATTCACAAGTGGCTGCAGTAAAGGAGTTTCCACCTACACTTTTCTGCTATTAGTCAGACAGAACAACAGTCCTATTATAACTCCTACTTCAACAAAGCACTTGGACCATGCTGCCATCCTCAGTTGAGGCTATAAACTGCAGTTATATGACAGAGTATGAACACAATCTTTTCCAGCCTTTCCTGACAAGCAGTGTATTATGGGGAAAAAAAGCCTCATTGTTTTATAGTTTCTTATTCATTTCCACATTATAATATTATTTTAAAGTACTAATCTGTCTGTTCTGTCTCCACTTTCCTTTCCTCAGCTGTGTACATCCTCCTTGGTGCAGGAGGGCTTATGATGCTGGTGGGGTTCTTTGGTTGCTTTGGGGCAGTACGTGAGTCTCAGTGTCTCCTTGCATCGGTGGGTTGAAGTTTCCAGTTGTTTTGTTTTCCATCAGACAGACAGATGTGCTTAGAATGAAATAATAAGCTTCTGTTCTGTTGTACAGTTCTTCGCCTGCCTTCTGATAATCTTTGGTGCAGAGATTGCCGCTGGAGTGTTTGGATTCATAAACAAGGAACAGGTACAACATTTTCATTATAAATAATATGTGCATTTGATTCTCAAAAAATATTAAAAGTAACATATATATATATATATATAGAGAGAGAGAGAGAGAGAGAGAGAGAGAGAGATAACATTATATATAACATAACATTTTGTTGTCTTTCATTAATAACAGATTGTTGAGGAAGTCCAAAATTTTTATATTAACTCCATTGCTGACATCTCCATTTCTAATGGCACCACAATAGCATCTATGTACCACAATGTTGTAAGTAAAATGTTACTTGTATTCATTCATAAGACGTTTGTCACTGTAATGAATGCCACTAAGTTTCATTGTTTTATTCTGAAATTGTTTCCTGTGCATTTATAGTTGAACTGCTGCGGAGGTTCCGCACAAAATCCATCCCTGTGCCCAGAGATGGACGTGGGCACCAAGGTAAACTCTCCTGCTTTAACACGGCATAACCACATGGTGGTGGTATATGTCATGTATATCATGGAAAAAAATTTAAAACTTGACTAGGGGGTCAACATTATTACAATACCTGTGACTATCAATATGTTGTTTATATGTGTTTATAGGACTGTGAGACTGCAATAACAGACTTCTTCAATGAAAAGCTGTGTATCATTGGATACGTTGGAATTGGTATTGCAGGAGTAATGGTGAGACTTTACAAAATGTCACTTTCTACCTTCATATACTCAACATAATAGTGCAAATTCTTGAGATATATATATATATGTGTGTGTGTGTGTGTGCGTATGTAGACACTGCTGGTTTTTATTGCTTTTTTGTGATTGATCTGCAACCTCACATGAAGCTCAGTTGTTTTAACACGTGCGTGTGTGTGTGTGTGTGTGTGTGTGTGCACATGTGGTGATTGCTGGTTCAGGTCATTGGAATGATCTTCAGCATGGTCCTATGTTGTGCCATTAGGAACAGCAGGGAGGTTATATAGATGGTGAGTTGAGCCCCCCACCCCAACCATACCAGCCACCCACTACAGACTCAGCGAACCCTCATAATCAACCCATTTACACAGGAAAGGGAAACACCAAAGACATTTTAAAGTCATTGATCATAGTCCAGGTTATTCTCGTTGGGAGGTTGGCTGAATATAGCAATGAGAGTACAAATTAATACCAACTGTTCCGGTTCCAAGGTCAAACTCAACTCAACAGGCTGGGCTGCCATCTTTACATCTTCTTCTCAACTCCACAGCACTGAAACACTGATTTATTTCTCTGTTCTTTTCCACAACTCATGCTCTGATTTTGGCACAACTCTGTGACATTCCTTGGTTTTAACATCCACATGTTACTCACAGAGGCTACAGTGCTGAACCATAGCTACAACCAAGCCCTCTTTGATGCAGGAATGTTATGATTGAGGAGTATTGCTGTAAATATTGACCTCTATTTTACTTATGTGTTAACATCATTTGTTCTGGATCTTTTCTATCCTTTTTTTTTATGTAATTTTAAGGCCTAATGCCCACCATGCTTTGTGTGTTTAAATGTTTGGAGGACTAGCCTTACCCTTGCAGCTTACATCTTCATGATTTGCCTATTTAGACACACCTGGACAAGCCTCCAGACACTGTACCCTTTATGAGTTCATCATATCAACATGTCCTTGCTGCCTGCAAACATTCCCAAATATTCCCAACTTAAAACTCAATAGGAGAATTTTGTAAAAGACAGAGCCAAAGGGTTAGGAAAGGTCTGATGACAAACTGAATGTTCATTGGTCTAAAGGGTAATGTTTTACTCAAGCTCTTCTAGAGTGCGTGAACTGTAATAGTGAGCTAGTTTGTATTTTGTGTAATTATTGTGGATGTAAATTTTGTTGGTGTGCCAAAATGATGTGAATTATAGAATAATGTAGTTTATGTGGACTCTTAACATACTGTTAATCACAATAAAAGATAATCTGAATATGCAGTGGTTTATGGGATTCATTTGGGCTTTTGAAGTGTCACAAGTCTGCTTTTTGGTGTATCAGAATAATCACGAGCAAAAATGCTTCATCAGATGCAGAATTTGTGGGTGATTACTGAAACACATTGTCTCATGCAAAAATTGCAGCCGTGCAGAACTGCAAGGTACTAAACCTGAATTAAGCGTTTGCTATTTTATCTCATTTATTCCAATAATACTGAATCTGTATTCTACTCAAAGTTGCTCAGTCCCAAGTTAAGCTATCCAGGCAGCAGACACAGTAACAACAGAATGAATGCATCATAAATTTAATGTTTGTATGTACAAAAAGCTGTCACATAGAAAGATGGTAACAGTCATTTCACGGTCACAGTAACATCATGCTGAATCAGCCTAAAGCAGTTTCTCAAGCTGCTCTGTTAAGGCATCAATCAGAGACAGTTCAACGATTGAATACCAGATAAGCACCATTTATCGAAACTGATGCTATGCAGACAAACATATACTTGCATAAATGCATTAAGTTTTTGCAGGTATTAAGAAACAAATACCACCTTTCAAAGAGGAGTAGATAACAGATGGGAAAATATCAAGTATACAACAGGTCAGTCAATGTTTGGCAATCCATGTGGTCCCTGTTCAGCAGGAAGGTTTGTGATCAGTCAAAGCAAACATTTACATTCACACTTCTTGCTCAAAGTTTGTACAAAAAAATAATATTCCTTTGCATATATAAATTTAATCACATTGTCATCCCCAAATGAAAGCTTGTTACTGCATTCAAGCTCAGGTAAGAGGAGAACAATAGGGAAAACTATATATATATATATAAAAAATATAAATTTAACAAAAATTACAGCAAGGTACTGCAAAGTGAGTCTTACATAATCAAAATTATTCTCAAAAGTAGGTCTGATGGAGTGATTCCCCACCCATCCTCCCTCACAGAGGGAGAAAAAGCAGGACTGTCTGGGGACAAAAGAAAATATTAACACTGCAACTCTCAGTTTCAACCCAGTGAGGCTAACAGTGAATGCAAACGTTAGCTGATGCCTCCTGAATAAGTCACAACAGTGTTAAGTGCAACACAGTCTTCAGTCTGTGCAGAGTTTGAAATCACAGTAGGTCTCGTAACACACCAAAACTTTTCTGACTCGTCTTCTATAAAATTCTTCGCTGTAAACTGATGTTATGTAGCTACTGGGTGGTTGCAGATAATTTTCATTCACGCCGAGGTTCCTGTGCATCTGCAGCCAATGAGAGCTGCTGTGGTCTCACACTGACAAGAGGCTTAGAGGAGAGTTATCCAGGATATATTCTGCAACACCAGCAAAGTACATAACCTGTGCTATACCAAAAAGAGGAGCGATGACCAGCGCCCGGCAGCCTGCGCCTTTCAGGAACGCAGATGGTCCCTCCTTCTGCATGATTTTACTGTGGACACAGAAACAAGTGTTTAGTTACATCCACGTAGAATAACTAGCTACACGGTGCAGCATCAGTGAGAGGCTTAGCTGTCTTACCTTACACAATCCATGACGCCGCTGTAAGCCTCCTCGCTGGACCCTTTGTTCAGCGACTGCAGTCTCGTCTTGACCACTGGAAAGAAGAAAAAAAAAAATCTTAGGCAACATTCTGAGACACTGAATTCATACTGACAAGCTACAGGGCATGTCAATGTTGACACGACTGCACACCCAAAACTCACCATCACAGGGATTAACAGCCACTGCAGCAGCAGATCCAGCCACGCAGCCAGAGAGGAATGCCCAGTAGAAAGGTGCCGACTCCTCGGGACTGGGTTTGCCGAGCCGATTCAGGTTGGCGAACAAGGGGAAGTAGACAATAGAGAAGGGAACATCCCTGAAAGGAATCAAACCAATATGTTGTTTCAGACTGAAAGCCTGGTAAAAAAAAAAAAGTAACAGGATCGCATTATTTACAGTCACTTAAAGTGAGCTTACCTCATCAGCGTCGCACCCAGACCTTTATAGAGCCCCTGGATGCCCTGGGTATGGAGGAGATCCCTGGCGATCTGTGTGGCAGAAACGGCTTGCGGCGCTGGCACCACTGGGCCAGAGTTGAAGGAGCGGCTGAGCATGGTGTTAGCGGCCGCAAGCTTTGTGGGAGACATCATGCCTGGTTTCTGTTGCTGGGTAGCTTTACGCAAAACACAACACATATAGAAACAGTGATGACATCAAGGCTTAAGCAGCAATGTGAGGATGTTACAAAAGCTGTGAGGAAGTAGATCTATACTGAAAATGCACATAGTACATGCAAAACTAATGTGTGTATATAGTTACCTAGTCTGCCTGCATCCTGTAGCTGTATCTTGAGCATTTCCATTGGTGTGGTGACAACAACCTGACACATGCCTGCACCACAGCCTGCCAGCATCTCCCTGAACACCGTCAGCCCCTTCCTGTTCAAATTAAAGAGAAATATTAAGTAATGCTACTAAACAGATGCTTTATTTTCACAAATCTCAGGGCGGGTGGCTTTGCTTACCCGTCCTTCGCAAGGTGATGGCGAAAGAAGTCATTGGCGGCCAGCTTGATCGCCTTTTCAGGAGTGACCAGTGTCAGATTTACTGCAGCACCTGAGAACAAAAAAGTGCACAATTAGCAATGGATTCACAATCGAGTGTTTATTCTTCAGTACATATTACAACAACATATTCCCCGCCACTATCATTCCAGCACTAGACTGGAATTATATCCATCATAAAGCTAATCTACACATAGACGAGACGTGCTCAATTTGTGAGTAATTTCAGACATGATGATGGAGGGGGATTAGTTCACAATCAATAGAACTTAATTAAATAACATAAGATAACATGAGTTTCATAACTTGAGTTACAAATGGAAAATGAGGAACGACACAAAGACATGAGAAGAAACAGGACAGTGATGAATGTTCAGAGGGAGACAGACACCAAAGTCGAGAAAGTCAATTTGTGATTACAGGCTCAGCTTTAGTGAGGAGAAAACCTAAAGCAGGGTAATGTATGTGTTCATAACAATGATACAAGTCAGTAAGTAGGCCAGTGGCAGGAAATGTAAACAACATCCAGAAAGACATGAAGAGAGGTTAGTAAAAGGGCAGAATCACCATGTACTGTCCATACAGACGTTGGTTGAGCTTTGAAGCCCAATCTATGAGACTCATCACCAAATGAAACGCACATCTTAATCTTACCAAGTCATCACAGATGCATTTACAAGACCAACCAACGTCTGAGAGCACAGTCCATAGTCTGGAAAGTGGAATTCCATGATGAGTTGACAGGACGGCAGAGAGACAGCAAAGTAGTTACAGACAAGGAGTCAAAATACAGAACAGATAGATGGCAAAAACATGAACTTGTTTAAATAGAGCAGTGTTGTAAGAACCATTTAATGATTTGCCTCCAGCGTGGCTGCGCCTTATCGGCTAGCCTTCAAAACCCCAGGGACGACCCATGTCTGTAATATGAAAAACACAGATGCAAACAAACAGCATTCCTCACACAAGCAGAGACCTCACTAAAGGTCTCCATTTACCTCAAATGAAATTATGGCAACAAGATTGGATTTGCCTTTTTTTTTTTTTTTTTTTTTTTTTTACATTAAATAAATGAATTGATAAAGAAGCAGATGTGCTTTTTTTTTTCTAATGATCAACACTTGTCTATACAGTACAATTAGAGTGAAAAGTTGCAGAACAGCGTTGCATGAGAACAACACTTCTCTTTAATCAATGTTTAACTTAATAATTTTGACTAATCATTATTCTCAATAATTCATATTGTCCATGCACTAAAAAAAAAAAGAAAACCGTATGAACCCTCAATATAAGATGAANTAATTCATATTGTCCATGCACTAAAAAAAAAAAGAAAACCGTATGAACCCTCAATATAAGATGAAGTGCAATCATCAAACCCAGATGAAGTAATATAAATGCTAACCCTAACCAAAGAAAAATCTACTCCTATTTCATGTTTGTAAAATACTTTTACTGTTACATTAACTGGCCTATTGATTCTTAATACTAAAATGTAAATAAGATTTACCTCTGTACATTCCAAAGTACCCCTCTGATCGTACTGTTTTGACAAGGCAGTCCATCCTGCAGAAAGATGAAGCAAGAAAAAAATAAATAAAAATCTGTATAAATAATGAAAAGACAGCTGACTGAAATGAAACATTTGAGTATTTTATATTAAAAAAAAATTTGTCATTTACCCCAATCTAATCAAAGCAGTTTAAGGAATAATGACCGCTATGAAGAAACACTGATACTAAGAAGCTGATGAGGCAGTAAATTTCCATCCTCTCTGGGCATTCCAAAGAATTTAGCCACCTCATGGGAGAGGAATGAGAAGATTAACTGCCATCATGGCCTACTAAGTCATACTTTTTCAAAGTGGGGGCCGTGGCCCCCTGGGGGGCTGCAAGGGGGCGCTGGGGAGACCACTGTAACGTACGAGGGAGGGAGAGAGAAATGGATAAAACAAAATAAAATTATAATCTTAAAATATTTTTTTATTTTTTTTAATGAAAAGAAAACAAAAGTAAGTGACCTATTTTGTCCTGTTAATAATTAATAAATATTAACTATTATGTTAACTATTAACAAATTGGGGGGGGGGGGGNGGCTACACCACATGTAAATTTTCAACCTGTGGGCAACACTGATTATGTAAAAAACTTACATGCTCTTGTAGACCTGCTGTCCTTGTCTCTGATTCTGCAACCTGGTCTTTGCCAAGTCGATTGGAAAGACACACGTAACCCCAACGATGCCAGCAATTCCACCATTAATGAGCTTGGCTGGGAGACTGAAAAAATAAGACCAACATTTAAGCACAGTGATGATTAACTCTTACAGCATGAAAATTACATGATGGCAGGGCAATAGTGCTATGTTTTCAGACAGGAAAATTCAGAAAATTTACACTTGTCCAAACTACTTCTATTAAATGAGACACAAAAGGGAAAAAAAATGGGAGTTACCTGATCTTCTGCTGAGACATGATGACTTAATGGAAGCAAAGATATAAGATGTGAAAGTGAAGAAGTGGTGTAGATCCAAATGTTATTCAGTCAATCAATGAATGGAATCCTAGACAAAGCAACTGTAAGTGTTAACTGACATTTGAGCAGCCTAACTGTACTGACAAAGAATAAGGCTTAGGCACAGTCACTTTATCACGCACACACACACAAAACACACCGTCACTCTCTCTCACATACAGACAGACAGCAGGGGCTTTGGCTTATCTTTGTACCTCAAAGGATCATGGGACAGTGATGCAGCTGCAGTGTACTTGCAACATGAGTAGTGAGCCGCGTGGGCGTGTTCTAGTACACATACCGGAACACCATAAATGGGCATTATGGCCATTTGTAAGGCTTTTAATAGTTATTGTTATCTTTATATTAAGTTTTAAGTAAGATTTCTTATTTTCTTATTAAGATTTGTTATCCATTGTCCAGTTGGAATTTGAAAGAAAATATGCAAATTTTTATGCAAACGATGGATAATGCCCTTACGTTCCTCTTAAAAAAAAAAAAAAAAAAAAAAAAAAAAAAAAATTAAAAGAAAAAAGTCATCCTTTTTTATCCTAATACAATTCAGGTCATGCATTAAAGTTTTTGTCACGATGCATACACACAGCAAAACTAATTTCACAAATGGTATCTGAACAAAGACGCATTGCTGGTTTCGAACAATCTGACAGCTATAGTTGGATAATAGGTAATAGGCGGCATCCATTCAGAACAATACTACCGAGCAAAGAACAAAAAAAATCAAAAACAAAAAGTTATTTCCTTTAAAATATATGTTAACGTATTGAGATATCATTTTACTCACCTATATATTGTCCCGAACGTATCTTATAACTTTCTTTCGTGTCGTTAGTATTAGCCTAGGTTGTGTGCGTCCTCGCCGGTAGCACCTTTCAGTTATATGTGTAGAGTCAGTGGAAAATTCCATTCAGTTTATACAGGGGGAGGGACTCTTATATGGGGATACACCGCCTCACTCACAACCAATCTCTGTTTAGCTCATTTGAATGCTGAACTGTGATTGGCTATTTTTACGTTTTCCCCGTACGTAGGCTGAGCGGAAGAGTTTTTCTGTCTTGTCGCTATCTGAGGCATTTCTACACCTATGTTCTGACGGGTAATGTAGGTTTTGGTGGGGAATGAGACCAGTCCCACTAATCAAATAAAGCAGTCAAAGTAATTCAAGAAACAAAGACTATACTGAGATATGGTTATGTAATATATCTAAATTCCAACATATCAAAACATCAAACAAGGATTAACAAGTCCCAAAAAGATTGAAAGTTGTTCTTAGTATGGTGTTGAATTGACAACACAGAAATATAAATAAGCAAAATGACTAAAATGTATGAGAAACATGTTCAAATAAGTTTTTCAAATGGTATAGTAAACGGAGATGGTTAAGTGAGGTTATAAGGTTAGAGGAATTAAAGGTGCATAGTGCATGTGTGTATGTGTGTGTATATATACATACATACATATATATATACATACATATACATATATCTTGTAGGAGAAAATAACTTGTGCCCACAAGCTTCGTAGGTTTTGAATATGTAAAAAACAAAAAACAAAAATTCTACTCAAAGATGTATGCATAGTGTGCTGTTAATGCACACTGTTGCCCCACAAAAAGTAAACTCAAATAGCGAACAGTAGTGAGACTGTTCCAGAAACATCTTGTAGAACCAAAAATAAAAGTATTAAATTTTTGGAAAATAATTTAATATCACTCTTAAAGTTGTCAAAATTTAGCAGTAAATTTCCAAAACTGTAGCTTGGTTGACTCTGCACACACCAGGTATCATCTTTTTGCATAACCAGTCCACAAAATATAGCTATGTTACAAGCTGCAACGTGTTCATCGCAGAGACTTGCAAGTTGAATACCACAGACCATATAGACACGTTTGTCTTGGCTGACTTTTGTTGAAACAAGTTTCTCTGAGATGTTGAAAAAAACAAGCTTTCGCAGACATTCCAGATTTCAGGGACTGTAGGCTATTTTACTGTTGCAGAATACCAGAACCTGAAAGTTCATGGGTGTTGCAGTTTCAGTGACATATATACATGATGATTTTGCATCTATAGGCAGCTTCTCATAGTTGCATAATAATTCTGTTGCAATATTCTATCTTTTGGCAGTTTCTCATATGGTTCTATTCTATTCTATTCTATTCTATTTGAATGTACAATGTCAGCTTGCTAAAAAAAAAAAAAAAAANAAAAAAAAAAAAAAAAATATTCATTCAATCCTGAACCAGGTAAAGCAGAAAAAGGAATTAGGGAATCATAAATAAAAAATAAAAGCTATTATCAACATTGTTAAGGCCAAACAATCAACAAGAATTCATATGGATTGTCTTGGGTTTGAGCAAACAGTCTGTTTAATACTGGTCCCAAAATTCTTCAGAAGCCCAAGCTCACCAGACAAGATGCATATTAATTTATATACATCAAGAACCAGGAAATCTGATCAGGTGCATACTGAAGAGCATGTATGGATGTGTTGGCCTGTCCATTTTGCCTGGAAGATATTTAGTTACTAAAGCATGATAAGTAAAACTGGATCAGTGTGTTACAGTGAATGCTTGATAGACTACACTTATATCTTCAAAAATATGTCTCCATTTTCTCTTGTATACAAGTAAATCAGATGTTAGTTTGAACTGAAACAACCAAAACTTTAAAAGGAACCTATAGCGGTATAATGTTATTGTGAATTTGCCACAACTGTAGCAGAGCACAGATATTAAGTTCAATGAACATTTACTGAAAAAAATCACATTTTTTTCTGTCTGAGCAACAACAAAACAAAAGTGGCTTTTTCCTGGAATGGTCATCGGTATTTGCCCCACATAGTTGCTTCTCTTTTGGTGCTGATGGAAGCAAATTCCATTTCATCCATTGCTTTATCCATTAGGTATTAGGGCTGGCTATGGGTGGCAAAACACAACACAGGGAATTTCAGCTGGACAGTTCAATCAGTCTGACAAATCAGATTAGCTGTTGAGTTCTGTTTTTTTTTTTTTTTTTTTTTTTTTTTTTTTTTTTNACCTCCTGTTACATACATGGCTAAGGCATAATAAATAAATAAATAAATAAATAAATAAATAAATAATGTAAAACCATACTGAACTATGTATTATTTGTACCCAGTGCAGGGTTCAAGAATAAGGATTGCCCGATTGCCCGGGGCAAGTAAAACGTAATGTCGGGCTAGTAAATCTAGCAACTCACTTGCCCGATCGGGCAAGTAAGAAAAATAAATAAAAAATGTTTAATCATTTATTTTTTCGAACATCCTCATTATCATACGGTCTCGTTCTCTGGCACACAGCAGAAGCCCCTCCCTTGCATCGGCACATGCCATTGCAAGTACAGATCTCTACAGAACACAACTGGGTGTTCCTCAACCATTGTGGGTGTTCCAGTGGATTACAGTGAATTATGAAAAATTAATGAACAACAATTCAGATTGGTTAAAATGCAGAATTTTATCAAATAGAAGAAGAACAACAACAATAACAACAATCAGATCTCTCTCTCTCTCTCAGCATCTAAAGCACAAAAATGGTTTCAGTATTCAGGGGTCACAGGTCGTGTATTGAAGCCCTGGGTCACTCATCTGCAGCCATCTCCCCAGAAGCCTGCACCAAAGTCTTTAGAATCTTCCCTGTAATTCAGGCATGTGGAAATACTGTAGGGACGTTGATACAAGGACTTGAATTCCAGTGAAAAGGCCTTCCAGTTCACCACACCTAGGATGACTGTTAAAATCGCTGATTACTCAATAATAAGTAATTATTGTTGATTATTCAACAATGATTGATTGATTGATTGTCTGGGAACATCATCAGTATTTCAAAAGGCATATCATAAATATTGTTATCAAAAGTTCACAGTTTTACCAGTAATAAATGTCTTCTCTTCCCATCACAGCCCAGACTGCAATTGTATATTATATAGTCAAAAAAAGAGATAAAGAAAAAGTAAATAAGTAAATTATTACTACAATCTATAACAAAAACAGGTGTGTGGATGCACATACACTCACCTCTGTGTTCAGTTGATTTCAATTCATGACTAGCCAGGTGGGTCGGTATCTGATGGTCTGATGGTCCTCTGCAGCTTATAAACATCAGAGGAAGAGAAGGGGTGTTGAAATAAATGTGACTGGTGGTGGCAGGATGGTGGTGATGGAGGATCTGCCTGTCCTCTCTGGCAGATTGTTTTGTTCTGTAAATAAAAGTATTCAATGTTAAATTTCATCACAGGAGGACATCTGAAAGCAGAGATCTTTAACAACACGTCATTGAGAATACACAACTTTAAAGTAAATGTAAGCGAATTCCATTCAGAACACTTTGCATAATACATGACTTTATTCTTTATACATTCCAAGTATCATTAAATAAACAGACACATTGCAAAAAAAAAACAAAAAAACAAAAACGCTGTAGTCACCGCGGCAGCTGGAAAACGCATGTTAAGGTNAAAAAAAAAAACAAAAAAACAAAAACGCTGTAGTCACCGCGGCAGCTGGAAAACGCATGTTAAGGTGTAATGCAGGTAAACCGAGTTAAACTGAAGCAGACAGCCCCTCGACTGGCTAGCATTAGCATACTGTAAACTCAAAACCTCCGCCATTAGCTATGTATTTCACCATAACAGCAAAAAAATAAATAAATTAATTAATAATAATAATAATAATAATAATAATAATAATAATAATAATGATAATAATAATAATAATAATAATAATAATAAATAAATAAATAAATAAAAATACAAATTTTCCCAAACACTAGCTAGTTAACTTTCCCTGAAGAATCGCTGACACCCCCCCCCCACCACNCACACACACACACACACACACACACACACACACACACACACTTTTAATCCAAGTAAACAATTATCTTTTTAAATATGAATTACAGTACATTAATACACTTAAAACACAAAACAAATCATCTTATTTACTTTAATTTACCGTTCCGTTACTTGCAGGAAAAGGGTTTCTGATGCAACACAAATCAGAGGCCTGTTCCAGGAACGGCAAAGTAAGCCAATCACGTCTCACGGTGTAAGAACGCCCAAGTAAAGTTTTTCATGGTTTTTCTGTGAAATCATATCATGATGACATATTACACTCATCCATATGCACANAAGTTTTTCATGGTTTTTCTGTGAAATCATATCATGATGACATATTACACTCATCCATATGCACAGTTTTTGTTTAAACTGATCTTAAAGAGCACGTTTTATTTTAGAACTGAAATGAGATGTAAAAGATTTAAAAGAATATTATTTAAAAATGTTGTAGTCATGACATTGCACCTGAGGTTGTATGCAGTTGCATCAATTAGATTATTTACCTGTGATTTTGTACTGTGACATAGAACTGTGTGTGTGGGTGTGTGTGGTCTTTTGATTGTCTAGATATTTAATTTAACTATCACCCAGATTGAAATGTTGATGGCAAAGCTCACAAAACCAAAAATACTTACCTCCATGTTAAAATTATACTCCAGTGAAGCACGGAGCTGAGATTGTTGCTGTGAGCGTGATGAGAGCAGATAGAGTCCATGTTAAAATCCTAATTATAGTATGTTATATGAAGCACGGAACTCAGATTTCTGCTGTGAGCATGATGAGAGCAGACAAGAGTCCAAGTTAAGATGTTGGTTATAGTATGATATATTAAGCTATGAAGCTCAGATTGTTGCTGAGCGTGATGAGAGCAGAAGTAGTCCATGTTCAGGTTACAGGAGGCATTATTACTTTGTAATGTTTGAGTCAAACTTTACATGAATCTTTGTGTGAAATGTCTGCAGTCTGTCTGTTCTGCCTACAGTCCAGTCATCACAGCCACTGGATTTTAATATTTTTTGTTTTAAGTTTTGTTTAGTTGCTTGCCTTTCAGTTGCTCCTTTATGAGCCACATAAACATATGTGGACAAACGTGTAAACTAAAAAATGTAAATCAATAATTTAAAACTTATAATGTCCTTAAAACTAAAGTAATTGATGCCGTCGTATACTTTTTGCCATGTGAAGTTGGTCTTAAATTCCATCCTAAGAGGCATTAAAAAGTCTTTAAAAAGTCTTAAATTTAACATTCCTGAACCTGTAGCCACCCTGCTGTTATTTGATAACCGCTAATAAATAGAACAATTTATATAGCGACAAGTAAAAATTGACTTAGGGCAAGCAGATTTCTGACTCACTTACCCAACCAGGTAAGTGAAAAAAATTTTAACGTTGAACCCTGCAGTGTGTGTTTTATACAGGTAAATTAATACAAAAAAGAAAAATATACATTATTCCTTGTTAATAATATAATAAAAATGTACATTACTTACATTAATACTGAGTAGCTTATCTCTGATAGATCTCATTTTTCTTAATATTGCATTTCTTCACAGTAAAATATCACTGAACTACTTACTTTAATGAAGACAAGGTCCAAATATAATTTGTGTATGAACAAGTGTCAAATAATATTTGGTTCTGTTTTAAAAAAACAAAACAAAAACAAACAAACAAACAAAAACTGGTGTACCATACTTTTTTGTTGTTGTTTTTGAAAAAGAATATTATGATGATAGTCAAATTACAGGTGACAGGCTATAAATTCCAGCACACTGTGCTGTCTGCTTGGTTCAAGATGATTTGTCAGCTGTTCATCTGAGGAGGTTAAGCTGGAGGTCATGTTGTTAGGAGTCTCAGGCTTTCTGCAGGCATAATAGCTCACCAAAGGACTTTATTAATGTCAAGATTATACACATTAACTGTTCATCCTCATCCAGCTCATCCTAACATTCTCATCAAGCCTGAGATAATTTTATGAATCAAGTAGTCATGGAGTCAAGGAGTCATGTAGATGGAAGTAACTCCTATTGGCAGATGAGAGTGGGGCCCTTTTAGAATAGATGGGACACAGAGTGCTATTTCAACCTGGCTATGCTTGGGCATTAAGGTCCCTTTGTTGTTGCTGGCTGTAGGATACAGTGTTTGATCTCTGGGTTGTCTTCAGATAACTGTTCCTTCACCTCACAGTCTTGGTGAATTAGCTCAGTTAGGCATTCTGAGAGGTCATCCTTTTTTTCCTAGTGGTGGACTAACAGAGTGTGAATGATTGTGGTAAAATCTAATAAAGGAAAGACCTCCATAATGTGGAGCTACAATGATTATCTCTTCTATGATTGCTTACACGACACAGTACAAAAGATCCCATCATCCTTCAGATAATGTTTTTCTCTTTGTACTTTACGGGTGAAAATGGAAAATATGAGAGCACTACCTAACTTTCTATTTTATTCTATGCTGGACTGATTTCAGAAAGTTTATTACCAGATTGGGGATTGGGGGGGGGTTAGGTGTAGGTTCAATAATACAAAAACAACAAAAACAACAAAAGTTGAATATAGTTCTTCCATGAACACAGTGTGGTATGGAAATTACCGCTGACTACGACAGTGATATACAGTATTTAAAATTATATGATGACACAGAGACTGCACGTGATGGGATTATATTACATTTTTCCACATTACCCATTCTGAGTTGCTGAGCTAATAATACACTCCAGCTGTCTTCCTAAATTCCCTTTGGGAATGACAAACTATATTTGGGACAAAAATGACTCATCTGTTACCAAACATACCTAAGTGTCATGATTTTTCTACTTGTACTGTGTCTCATCTTCATGTGCTTATCAACTATTCATCTATTTTAAAAGAAGATGCATCCCAGCAATCACATGCCTTCCAGGATGACTGTTAGGGTAAATATAGCTGCAGGAGGTGACGCTTTATGTTTGTTATGTAGTAAACAGACACTTCAGTGCAGGATATGATTAAGTCAAGCAGAGCTTAGGCAGAGAGCTATTTAGATACTTCAGCTTTAATTGAATTGCATTTAGGGTATCAGAGTAAGGATAAATGATGAACATTACAAAAATAGCAAGATAAATCCCAAAATAAACAGATGTTACTCTATCCAACACCAAACTCAAGGATCACATTTTGCATTTCTTCATCACGAAAATCATAAAAGTTAACAACAAAAGCACATGAATCAGAAGTCGTTTCTTTGCTCAGGCTAGAAATCTGACTGACTTGGTACACTGAGCTCCGTGCCCTATGGCTCTGTGGGTGCATTCATTGCTGTCAGTCCTGCAGGCACCACAGTGGCAGCTGAGAGCCACAGGGTAGGTGAAGACTCGGTCAGCATTGATGGAACAGCCAGGGAGTATGACTGTACGGTACTCCACCTCCTCATAGGTACAGCCATTCTGGATAAGAAAACCTTTCTGGATAAGAAAGCGTGGCCTTAAGATACCCCTCATGTTGCTGTCCTGGTCACAAGAACAGTAACAGTAGATAAATGATCATGTAACAACATTTAGATCCCTTAAAATCATAAAAGATTGTTTAGAGTCCTAATTTTCAACATGAGGAAATATGCCTACAGTAGTTTTTATCATGATGTGACTTCCTTATTATGTAGAAATCCCCTTAACTGTTTGTTCTGTCTTCATACACCTACATCACAGGCTTTATCTTTGTTTCCACAAGGTCCCTGCCATAAATGTTTGTTCTCTATGTACCACTCATTATCTATGCAAAGTCATCATTTCTGGATTATCCTCTTTTCTCCTCTTTATATGTAAACCTGTGCTCTTTTCTATTCTTCAAAGAAGCTTATACTCAATTAGACTGCCTGTATGTTTTCATTTCTGGAAAGGTTTACTAAATATATATATACTCAAGTAAGACCATAAGCGACTCTAAGACTTTTTTTTTTTANGTTTACTAAATATATATATACTCAAGTAAGACCATAAGCGACTCTAAGACTTTTTTTTTTTATTCAGCACTTACCAAATGTACATTTTGGACATTTTACTTGTATTTACTATTAAAAAAATCCCCTTATCTGTGTGTGTGTGTGTGTGTGTATATATATATATNTTTTTTTTTTTTTTTTTTTTTTTTTTTTTGTTTGAAGAGATTAATCCAAGGCATATTTCATTTGATAATCTGTAAAAGATATATACATACCCTTGAGTAACACAATCCCATGCAACTAGTAGTGTTTATGGCCACACAGAAGTCACACCCTGGCTTCTCCACATACAAGGTAAAGTCAGTGGGTATACACATCGGCACAGCTGGGCCAATCATCAGCAAAAAGAGGCCACAGGCAAACACTGAAGGATCCATTCTAATGTTATTTGTATAATTTCCAGTGAATTTGGTATCTGCATGGAAAAGAAAGACGAAGAGATGTTAAAAATCACATAACAGAGAGAATAAAATGTGAGGTATCATAAAATAAATTCCACAACCCTCTATGTTAAGATCACTCACTCAGGTACAGGCGCCTGCAGGCCTGATAATGCTGCGAGTCTGAACCTTCCTGATGAAGAGTATTTATGTATATGGACATTATATAATCCAAGCTGTTTGTTATCTCCTATCTATGATGGAAAAGTACTAAACATTTAGTCCATTATGTGGATGACATGAATTAATGATTTCTTCCTGAGCAAAGATCATGGAGTAACCATAGAAACTGACCCTGGATTATGGGCCTGTTGAAACCTCTGCATCCACTAGATGTCACAAAAGGCACTCAAAGTTTAACCAGAGTTTTGCTCTCATTCATATTAAAGAGATACAGTACTACAGAAGTTTTCAGCCACTGAAGACTGGAGAAATTTCCTTATCTATTTGTGTGTTTAATGATTACTGGGAATACAAAATCTCTGACAGTAAGTCATAATTGTAAAGCATGAGACTTTTAAATTAGTTTTTAATATATATTTTTTGGTAGGCATACCTGTCCTGTATCATAAAGTAAAATAATCTGAATATTGTACCTTTGCATTATATTTATTGTCCCCGTTGGTTACTGTGATGCATGTGAACAGGAATAATATGAACCTGACCAAATGATTACACCTGAGTAGGTGCACTGACAGCCATTATGTCCTGAAAATATCAATTTCAGTGGCTCATTCATTTTGCTAGCTCTTACAAACCTTGACAAACATTAACCTTATGGCATTTTACATTAACTTTTCAGGATTTTACTGTAAGTGATGCTTTCCCCCAAAGTGACTTAAAATGCAAGATGTCCTAAAACAAGCCTTAATCATTAGCTCTACGATATTACAGGTTAATCAAACCCACAAAGAATGCACAGTAAGACACAAAGGTCCCTAGAAACAGCAGTGACAGCTGGAGATACATCATATACACAAAATATTTAACTTGGCAAAGTTTATTGTATACTCAAACATATAATCTTGAGGTGACAATTCCTTTTCCTCTTTCTACAATTATTTTATTAGTGCAGGTGTCACATTTTCTAATGACACCTTGCTGTTTCTGAGTTGGAAATGATATCTAATCAGGGTTTCCTATAAAATAATGTAAGATAAAGAGTTGCCTAGTAAAGAAAAGTATCTTTGTGTAAAGAAAAGTATCTTTGTGACCTAACCTGACTACCAACTTCTGAGCAGCCTTCTCTGACAGTATATAAAGAGCTCTTTAGTGACTACACAAGGTATCCTATGTGCCATCAGAAAGCATCAATATAACAACAGATTGACATGGGATCATCACCTTTTACAATCACAATGAAACCATGTGTCCTTGATGGATTATTAACCAAAGTGAACTAATCTTTATCTAGAGAAACCATCAGGGTGGATCAGGCTCCTGCTAATTGTAAGTGAATAAATATCGGTACGTCTGTGTTTTCTTTTCGTGAAGAAGGGACTCTACTGATATTTTGCTTGGAAAAGCTGGAAACAACTGAGGACTAAATGCCTGAAACCTTTGGACTTTTCTATTATTTGAGGAAGGTTTGAAGGGAAATATGTATATTTTACTTAGTGTCAAACTATTGATACTTGAAATTGTTGACACAACTTACTTATTCTGTTAATGGGTATTTTTCACTTGGCATTTGAAACTGCAGTTCTTTATTGTACATGTAACTAAACAGGACTATTTCAACCTAATTTAGAAGGGATAACATTAAACATTAGCTAGATTGCATCATACAGAGACTGTGCTGAATCTTTGAAGTCTTAACTGCAGTAAGAAGTCAAGAAAGTGCTTGGAGGCTCCTTTGGCTGATTGAACTATGGCTGGTACAGGTGGTTCAGTGGCCACGTTCTCTGTGTGGGACTATGTGGTGTTTGCTGGAGCAATTCTGGTATCTGCTGGCCTTGGACTTTTCCAGGCCATCCGTGGCCGTAAGGAGAACAGCAGTGCTGAATTCTTATTGGGTGGACGGCAAATGACTGCTGTGCCAGTTGCCATGTCACTGACTGCCAGCTTCATGTCTGGCATCACAGTAATTGGCACACCTGCTGAGGCCTATCGTTTTGGAGCTGCCTTCTGGCTGTTTGGCTTTTCCTATGCCATCATGTCAACTGTCACTGCTGAGATCTTCGTCCCCCTTTTTTACCGGCTTGGTATCACCAGCGCCTATGAGGTAAATCCTACAGACACCCAACAGACAACAGACTGTTACTGTGGTGAATATCTGTGGTAACAAGATCTGGGCTAAGCCTTAAAAGCATGTTTTAGAGGCTGGCTGCAAAACCAGTTTTTCCTCCAGGAAGTGGGTGGGAGTTGGAGGTTAAAGTGTAGACAAGAAAGTAATGACAGAAATCCTTTACAATTTCGTAAATGTGGATGCAAAAAGTAAGCTCCAAGTGTAAAACCAAACCATCAGTTTAATGATGCCTGACTCTCTAGCTTTCCTTTTCATTTCCAGTACCTGGAGATGCGCTTCAACAGGGCCATTCGGTTAATTGGGACAACAATGTACATTGTACAGACGGTAACTATGTTTGTGTTCACATAATTAAAAACAAAAACAGTAAATGTTTAAGAGTGGGATGAACAGTCTTACTCACCATAGTAAATGTGCAATATTAATAGACAGCACCTGTCGTTCCCTTGTTGACTTTATGTAAATTTGATTCTTGAAACATTTTCCCATAAAACATCAATATGGATCACATTCTCATTTCAGTCTAATCAACTAATGGCAGCTTCTTTCTTAGGCTCTGTATACTGGTTTAGTCATTTATGCCCCAGCTCTTGCACTGAATCAAGGTAAGTCATGACACATGATATGCTTTGGCAACAATTATGGAAACTTTGTTATAATGCTATAATGTTTATAATGCTATATAATGCTATGCTATATAATGCTATGTTATAATGCTATAATATATTATAGCATTATATGTTACAATACTTTGCTATAATGCTTTGTTACAATTACACCTGTTCTCAACAGGTGTAATTTTCTTGATTGTCTCATTTACAATTCTCTGCCATTAATGATAGTCTACCTACAAACTCACACAACAAGGATAAACAAGGATCAGGGCAAGTTTTAGCTTTACTGAACTGTGAATCGATAAATTGCAATTTCAAATTAATGAAAGAGACTATTGTGCTTTATGTCTTTATATTTGTTTTTTTTTTTTAAATCTTGATATCAGATTTTATTCATCAAAAGTACAGTTGCTTTTCTTTTTCTCCACAGAAATTATAGATACTTTGGCTTGAAGTAATTCAAGATTTATATGTTGTAAGAACTCAGTAGTCTTATTTTGATGTACAAATTTTAATAGAGCTTTTTGTTTTACACGATTATTCAGTCACTGGGCTTGATCTGTGGGGAGTGCTGGTGGCTACAGGAGCAGTGTGCATCCTCTACTGCACATTGGTTGGTAACATGCTTTTCTCTAATATAATGTTTATATACATTTTTATTTGCACATACAGTATAATAAGGCAAACTATAACATTAACATAATACTGTTACATTGATTGTAACATGCATTTTGTCTCAGGGTGGTCTGAAAGCTGTAGTCTGGACAGATGTAATGCAGATGGTGATCATGCTGGTAGGTTTCGTGGCTGTTATTGCTCGAGGAGCCATACTGCGGGGAGGCCTGACAAACATCTGGGAAGATGCCCGCCAAGGAGGCCGCCTAGAGGCATTTGAGTGAGCACACAACCAGGCCAAATAGAATTTGATCTTAAAGTTTATTTTAACCTGGATACAGTACAAAATGGATAGGATTTCTGTACTTAGAACAATTAGAATATTGTCCACTAAAGCTTCAGTCACAAAACAAAACAGGTTATCTCTTCTATCAAAACAGATTATCTTTTCTAGCACTGTTTCCTGTAATTAAATTACAGCATTTTTCATAGGCCCCAGTGACAACAGATGAGAGCAGCATCGTCCACCATAAACTTACTAAAGTCAGTAAAGGCAACACCTGATTAAAGGGTATCTCCACTGGTTTTATATAGCAGATCAGAATGTGAAAACAAGCATATAATGTGACCTGAACAAGCTGTCGACTTTTAGCTTTGACCCAGATCCTCTGAAGCGTCACACATTCTGGACCATTGTAGTGGGAGGTAGTGTGATGTGGACGTCAATCTACGCAATCAACCAGTCCCAGGTGCAACGTTACATCTCCTGCAAAACCTTAGGACATGCCAAGATGTGAGTATCAGTTTCTGCAAATAAACAATATTGTTTTGTCAATAAAAAGTTATGAGCAAAGGTTGGTGCACTGACAAGTTTAACAAGATTGTTTGTGTCGTCTGTCAGGTCTTTGTATGTGAACATGGTTGGTTTATGGGTAACTGTGAGCCTGGCTGTCTTTTCTGGCCTCACCATGTTCTCCATTTACAAGGACTGTGACCCACTCACTAATGGTGATATAAGCACACCTGACCAGGTAACAAACACAGTTGTCTCTTTACATATACTTGATTGGACATTGTGCTAAATGTTTTGTAACTGAGCATCATGAGTGACAGTAAAATATATATTTTTATTCTAAACAAGCTGCTGCCCTACCTTGTGATGGATATTCTGGCAGCTTACCCTGGAGTTCCTGGTTTATTTGTGGCTGCTGCATACAGTGGAACCCTTAGGTAAGACCTGAGAGAACATCAAAGTAACGAATGCTATACTGATAAAGTGCTAAACTCCTGTTACTTGAGATAAGAGGCAACAGGAAGGAAAGAAAGAATCAGCACCTTCAATAGCCTGAGAGACATTGGTCCCATCATCCAAAGCATTTTCTCATGAACATTTCAAGTCACTTTAGCCTGTAATACATAATACATTTTAATACATAATGTTACAAACTATGATCTATAAATGTTACCTGTAGGTATTTATAGTCTTTCTATAGTCTAAATGCCTCTCTGTTCAGTGGCTAAAAGCTTATATTGCATGTTTTCCAGCACCGTGTCTTCCAGCATTAATGCCCTAGTTGCCGTCACAGTGGAAGACTTTATTCGTCCTCTGTGGAAAAACCTCACAGAGAGGGAGGTGTCCTGGATAAATATGGGCCTGAGTAAGTTAAAATACTTTATCTCTCTCTCTCTCTCTCTCACACACACACACACACACACACACACACACACACACACACACACAAGACCAAGTATTAGAGAAAAATAGAAGCACTGATGGTGTTTTTGTTTTTTTAATGATTATATTTGACACTTTGAACTAGTAAAATTAAGATTTTCAGGAAAATGGTTCAGAAATATAATATAATGCAAATTCACATTAAACACATATACTACACACTAAACACACGCTAAACCACTGTATATGTATGTGTGTAGATATATATATTCCAATATTATGCAACCCAGTGCAACAACAACTACAACTACAACTTGAATTTACTATATAGTTGAATCAACATCTCTCAGTTGTCAACAAACATTATACACTTCACAAAACTAAGATTTAATGCCACACTACTGCTTGGATTGTATTAGACGGTCTAGAAAAAATGTGAACTCTATATTGTTGTTATGAACACCGGTTATCAGACAGGATTATGTCGAACCATTTTGAACTTTACATGATACAGGCATAATCTTATCACGTTATTCTTAGTAGATAGTGTTACTGGTTATAAAGTTACACCAGTGATTATATATATATATATATATATNTTTTTTTTTTTTTTTTTTTTTTTTAAGGTAGCCTGACAGCTGATAAACCTCTTAAATTTATTAAATAGTATGGCATGGGTAGGATGATCTTTTTTCTCATTCAGTTTAAAATGCACACTGAATTGTTTTGATCTGTTTCTCTTAATGTAAACTCAAACACCTGTTGTATTATTTAAAAACAACATTTTCATGATGTAATGTTTCATATCATCATTAATATATACCTGGCCACTGAGTAATTTTTATCCACCCATTTATTTAAAAAAGACTTCTTTTTTTTTTAAATAGCAAATGTTTTTATCAAATCCCAGGTGTATTCTATGGTGCCTTGTGTATTGGGATGGCTGGAGTGGCTTCCGTGATGGGAAGCATTCTGCAGGTGAGCCTCTCCAACAAAAAAGCATGACCACTGCTGTGGCCATTTTTTTTTATTTTTTACTCTATAGCACCACCTTCTGTTGAATATTAAAAATCACATAAAGTTGCTCCTAACAGTTTTCTTTTTTTTTCAGGCAGCTCTGTCTGTATTTGGCATGATCAGTGGGCCTCTTCTTGGTCTTTACCTTTTAGGCATGCTTTTCCGCACATCCAACTCCATTGTGAGTATTCCATATTACTGGTGCACTGACAGTGATTCCCTCTGAGAACACAAATCTTGCTAAAAAAACAAAACAAAACCCAGGTCATATATGAAACCTCCAAAAGGTATTTAACTCATACTTATCTTGCAGGGCGGACTTTCAGGAATGGTAATTGGTCTAGTGTTGACTCTGTGGGTGGGAATTGGATCCCAGATTTACCCAGCCACAGATGAAAAGACAAATCCTCTCCCACTCAGCACTGCAAACTGCAGCAACACCACAACGGGCCAAAACTACACAACCATGGCTCCCTGGACCAGCGCAGAGCCACTGACGCCTAAGTATGTAATTCAAAGCATATTTTTGGAAATCTGTTTCATGTGCATAATGGCAGGAAAATCAAAAAAACAAAAAAACAGATACCATTACACTGAGGTGAGATCCAAACACAAGGGATACCTACTGTACTGTACACACTACAGCTCATAAGTTTGGAATCACTAGTGATTTTCACATGGAATCAATGTTTCCAGTGATGTAAAACTAGTTTTGTTTTCATATGTACAGTATATGTATGATTATACTATATCTTAATATTATGCACCTACATAGGAATAAAACTACGGAGCCCGGGAGGGCTCAAGGAGAAAAAAAATTAAGTCCTTCCCATGAGTTAACTAAGTCGTTCGAACGAGTTACTTGACTGAGTTAAGTGAGCCGGAAGAAGAACGTAATTTTACTGTCTTCAGAGTTGCTTCTTGCACTGCTCGGAACGGAACAAGCTAACGGTGACATACCTGTCAACACTGCCGTTTTCCCCGGGTTTCTCCCGTATTTTCACCCCCTCTCCCGCCGTGCTCCCGTTTGGTAATTTTTCCTGTAAATCTCCTGTGTTTTGACAGTTATACCGAATCGTAATTGGCCCAATCAAGCTGTTTCGGTCATGGTGTCATTTCCCAGAAAAATTCCCTTATTTCAATATTGACATGTACAAGTTGACACACGCACACACACATTGTGGACCGTTTAGATTTAATAGTTTTATTTTCATCTTGGCCTGAAATATGCGGATCATATAGTTAGGTTTTTGGCTGTCAAACACCGCGTTCTTAAATGATACTACTTTTTCCGGTTCACTGAAAGCAAGTCGTTCGCACGACTTATTAACTGGTGCGAGAGTTAATAAGTCGTGCGAACGACTTAAATTTTTTTTTTCTCCATGAGCTTTCCCAGGCTCCGTATAAAACAATTTGCAAGAAACTGTAAAAACAAAAAAAAAAAAAAAATCACATTTTACAATTGTCCAGAATCATTACATGAGTTGTAGATGATTCAAAATTCATTTAGAGAAGCTGTATTCCAGAGATTATTCGGAAATTCTTATTCCCTCATGCGCTAGAAACTGAATGCTTAATTTGCAAAGCAGTGATTAACTCTAGCCATGTATACTTTGATGAGAAATCACTAAAATAGTGTAAATCATTAAAAAAACAAAAACAAAATCCCCCTAAATATTTGAAATACTAAATAAAACCTTAAATCTTAAAATACGTAATGGTGTTTGCTTCATTTTATTTAAAAACAGCATTATTGAATGAAATAGCAAGAACTACTAAATGATAAGTGATTAGAAACATTTGAGCAGCAGTGTACTTATTACATATCAAAGAGTGCTATTTCCATTTGTGTAAGTGCTGAGGTGGAAAGGGAGATGCTGATGTGATTTGTTTTGTGCGTCAGCGTCAGGCCAGCCCTGGCAGACACCTGGTATTCTCTGTCCTACATCTACTTCTCAATCTTGGGCACATTGACCACAATGGTGAGCGGCTTCCTTGTGAGCATGATCACAGGTGAGACATTTCCTAACAAGTCAAAGCTGTTTTCACCTATGGTAAATGTTAAATGTGATGGCCTGCTGTGTAGCAAGACATCGCAGTCATGGGAATGTGTTTCTGTTTAGGTGGATGCAAGCAGGAAAAGCTGAGCTCTGATCTGTTCGTGAGGAAGAATGACCTGATCTGCTTCAGCTGCTGCACTCACTCAGAGGTAGAGGTTGTCCTTCTTTTCTTAGATAATTAAATGATGCATTACTTATTAAACTAAAAAAAAAAAAAGTCTTCAGTTATTAATGTTATTTAATGCTCTAACCCAACACAGGCATCAGAATCCCCAGAAAAGGCTGCTGATCTCCACACGAGAGAAGACAATAAATTCACAGACTTACAGTTTGATGTACCAAGTAAATTTGTTGAAAAAGTCACCAAACTTTAATACTGCTCTGTAAATAGAATGTGCCAGTGTAGGAGGCAGTTCAAAAGGACATGAATGCATTAATGTGTTTTGCTGCTACAACCTCGTGGAACATTTCATTCATAACAACAAATCATTGTAAATGTAACATGCCGATTTATGTTGATTTATATTTTGGTGTATGTTCACTTTGTCACTAAAATATTTACTTTCTGCATATTTAGTTTGAGAAAAAGAAGTGAATATTTGGTTAATTAAATGTTAGTTGACAAGTATATAATCACTTCATTTTTCGATGAGCTCGACGGCTACTTGACAGTAGATTTGCTGAAACTAAATTTAAATGTGCATATAAAATTAAACTGTAAAACTTTCCTGTTCATGCTGACAAAAACAATACTCCTGCTACATCCCTCCCCAAACCGAAATAACAGAAAATAAAATTTGAGGAAAATGTTTTGCAACAGTTGACAATATATCCCTTTAATTAAACTTATGGCAATAGCAGCCTTCACCAGGGTTACAAAACAAATAGAACAAAGGCAGTTAAAATAACAAGTCACATCTGTGTTCTACAGTGGCAGAGCTGCTCCTGTTTGCTGTGCTGAAACATGATGTGGCAATATTTTACTTCATTTCCTTGTNGTGGCAGAGCTGCTCCTGTTTGCTGTGCTGAAACATGATGTGGCAATATTTTACTTCATTTCCTTGTCCTTGATGTTGATTTGCTATACTTAGATGTATTTTGTTTAAAAACTAAAGGGCTGTATATTCTACCACCAATGTTTCAATATTGCAGTTTCACAATGTGATGGTTTTGTGTTTTGTGAAATGTTTAATAAATCTTTTGTAAAACGTTAAAACAGTGTCGACTGAAAGCACAAACTCTGTACAGAGAACTTGGGTGAGTGCGAGTGAAAGTGAGCTTTAGTCGAAGTGATAACCTTTTTTGTCGTCTCCTTGGCAACACAGCATAGAGGAAGTTTACAAAGGCTTGACCTGCCCACTTTTATTGTAGCTGCCACTATGCCAGGAAAACAATGGCTTTGCTGTCATAGGCACAGGGAGTGGAGGGGCAGCTATCATATCAAATGCAGACTCGTTACTGAGGAAGTGAATTAGTGTTTTCACTCACACAGAACAAGGTGAGCTGCATTTTTCATAAGTCGAGAGCAATGAATTTGAAGAGGCTTGTATCATGTTTAATCAATATATTTTTTTATTTAATGTTCAAAGTAGACAAGCTTTCATATATCAGAAATGCCTAGAAGAGTATTTAAAGTCAAAACCTCTTGAAATATGTAATTCCTTCCCTAAATATGTTAATCTAATCTTTGCAAGTATTACATATGACGTACTTACAAAGGCTGCCAGGTTTACAGTATCACTTGTACAACTTAAATGAGGCTTAAATAAAGACTTCTTTGTTGAATATTACTGAGCAAGGGATGGAGTGTTTAACATGTTTCTTCTTTTACTCAAGTGTTCCTTTATGAATATGTTTTATTTTCCATTACAGATCTTAATGGCCATGGAAACGGTCTTTGTGTGCCTGGCTTGTTGCCTTCTGGCCCCTTTCTCTGCTTCAGCACCAACAGAAAAGGGGAATTTGAGATCAGTTGCCAGTTTGAGCAACAGAACTACAATAACAACCTCAGGCTTAAACTTGACACCCACCACTACAATGCTGACACCATCTAACTCCACTGTTGATGTGGCAGAATCTGCGACTGTTCCCTCAAACTTGACTGAAGACACATTATTTCCCAGCACAACACTCAGCAAGACCACAGCAGCCACAAATGAGAGCACAAATCACCCACAGACTTCTCAGTCGGCAACCATCTGGACTTCTGGAACAAATAATGCAACCCTGACAACCACAGCCCTTGACACTCAAACTCCAACATTCACCGCGTCAACAATACACCCGATCCAGAAGACTTTAGATAACATAAGTACATCTGACACCGTAGTAATTTCCACTGTAAATTCATCTCCCACAATCAATGCTACCTCAGATTTAATGCACACTACCACACAAGGTAAGAAACAGGCTTCACATTTTGTTCATGTGTTTATGCTATTTAACATCAGATTACCTGTTTCTTTTCCAGGGCTACAAGGTTTGAGACTTAACGGCTCAGAAAAAATTATAACTATTGTCTTCAGTGTTACACTTGGAATGTTTGTTGTGGCATTGATTACATTTATGTTCCACAAATGCAAACAGAGAATCCAGTACTTACACCAACCTCTTTACAATGACACGGGTGAGGAATTGCATTCCCCATTCATCTTACAATCAATACAAATCACTAGTTTAGTACAAGCAGCTAAAAAGACCTATTTAATTTTCAACAGATCAATTTGTAACCGATGATGATGCACTCGTCATTTCTGGAGGACTTTATGATGGTCATCCAATCTACGACAATGTACCACCAGCCACGACAGAATCTCAACTCCGCCTCAAGTTCCTCCATTGAGGGAGAATTCCGACAAAGTGAGATGTTTTGATGCTTGACGGGAAGTTAAGGGTCAAAACTAAACAATCCCAAAACACTATTTCGAGCTATTTCATGGCTGAAATTTCACACTTGTGAACTAGAAATCTAACTGACTAGCTGATGGCAGAGAGGTAGTGAAAATGATGATGGGCATACACAGGAAAATACTGCCTTAACTTCTGAACATTAATAGCTGATACATACATACACTGAACAGATGAACATAATATTTGTCTAACCACACTTTTGTAAACACACCAACACGTGTACAATAACAAGAAGTAAATGTATACTGGAACAAACAGCAGTAGTTTAAGCTATTAGGAGACCACCACCAAACCTAAATTATTCCCTATAACAGTACTACAACACAATTATAGGGACTAACTTAAAATAGAAAAGGTGCATTTGCACCTTTTTGAAATCTCTAACATCTAATGCCCATATGAACTTTGTAAAGAAAGCTAGTAAATGAAAGCCTAAACATGCCTGTTATTCTGTCTGTTTAGCTGATTTGCAGAACCATTTATGCAAAAATCTTTTCATTAGTCTTCTTCTTCTTCTTTTTGAAAGAGCCAGTGACAACAGTCCAACCAGCATCTCTCATTCTTTTCATTGCAGCTAGCTTCAGTGCATTTCCTGGTGATTTAAGAACTGCAGGGCTCTGAATCTAAAGAAATGTTGATTCACGTTTTCAGTAGAAATAATGAAAATGATTACTCAAGGATTAGTGGCTAATACCTTCACAATTAGACCACCTTTTTAAAATGCATGCAACATTTTTATTAATAGATTAAAACATAAAAACAACACATATATATTACCTTTTTGACGATGTCACATGGAGCAGAAAAACTGGGTTTGGTTGCATTTGCAAAGGTCTAACATGAAGAGAAATAAAAGACAAAATCATTTTTTTTCTTAAATGACAAAATTATCAACTAAAGCTCACAAAATCAACTGAGTTGATAGTCTAACTCTGAAAACTAAGACATCAGCCATAAAAAAAGCAATTTACCAATAGATCACTTTGATCTGAGCTGTCAGATTTAGGTTCAAGTTTCATGATGCCCTTCCTCAAGGGTGTGGAGGGAGGTGTCCTTATTCTATAGGACTATATATAAGGAAATTCAAAGTATAAATATCAGCAGGACATTGTTAATTCTAATCATTTTGGAAACATAGTATATATTACCTTGATCTTTGCTGTTGTGCCAACCCTATTTGTATTACTTTTAGGGGTTTTCAGGTCTTCATTGTGAATTTCCTTCAACACAAAGATTATACCAGATCAGTCTGAGGAATTATAACATGTAATCACACGAACCAAATTCTATGTTATAATGATCTGCGTCATGGGCAGCTTGTATTTCATCAATGTATTAAACTGTTTTCGACCTTGGACTTTGATTTTGATTGAGATGGCATTTTCATGAATTCATTGTCATTTTCCTTAAACACAAATGACAAAATTCCATTTACCATTCACCACAATCATGTGAAAGAGTTGAACCTGTAAAAATGGAACTTTTCTTCTAGCAACCTAATGTCATGCAAACATCTTTTGGTAATATATTAGTGATATATTTACACTGGTTTGATGAAGTAATTATAATACCCTTGACATACACAAGCACAACTAAAAACTCTCCCAAAATCCACTAAATGTCTGCCCCATGCTTGAATTCATGCTTGAATCAAGAAGCAAATACTGCCATAAACTGGTATCCCTGTGAGCCTGAGAAAGGTGCTATAACGTAAATATAAAGAATGTGGATAACAGCTAAGTGAATACAGAATATTTGGGTTTACCTTCATTTTTGCTTGACATGAAAAAATATGACAGTTAAAATGTCACAATCACAGCAAAAAATCCAAAATTACCCAAAACAACACTACGGCTTTAGTACTCAATTTTAACATCCTTGAACAATTATGAATGGTTCTAAATATGTAACTTGCTTAAGCCATTTAAAAATAATGTTTTGATTGAATAACTCACAGTTGCCTTTGTAAGTGCATTATTTCCATCATCTCTGCTGTAAGAAGGAGTTTTCCTGGTCACGGAGAAGTCAAACACATGTCTCTTGGCAGAGTTTTCATTTGGCGTCTCTGAATATCTTGCTTGTTTAGAGCTAAATGCTGGTAACTAAAAGTTTAAAATTAATTAGTAAAGTACAACTCTTAACAAACACGTTCATCAATTGTGTCTTATTTATTGATATACATGTTTTTTTTACCTGCTGATTCTTTGCCTCTGACAGTTGAGTGATTTTCATATATGACATTTCTTTCTTCAAATCATTTAGCTCCTTCTGTAGGTTTTCCTAATAGCGACATAAACATGAAACTTTGACTGAAAGTATAGACAAGTATAGACTGTTTCAATAAAAAGCAAAACCAAAAGAAATTACCACTATAATTACTGCCAACAAGAGGAAGTTTATATGGTACCTTCTGTGCAATTTCTATCTTCAGCTGTTGCTTTGTGGAAATATTTTCTGTCTTGTGTTTTGAAAGCTCCAACTCCTAATTTTAATAATTCAGTTTGGACAATGTTAGTATTTTAACTTTTGTATTAATTAATTACAATTCAATCTTAATAGTATGCATTTTTCAACAACATACCAGTGATGTCTTACTGGAAACAGCTTCCATCTCTTTCTTCTTGTTCTCCTCAAGTTCTGCATCCTTTTCTTCAACCATCCGGTCATACTGGTTCTAGTAACAACATAACCAAGTTCTGATGCAATAGCTGATGTTTTGATTGAGAGCAATGCTTTAGTAGAGCATTTTGATAAAGGAAAAAAGTTTATCATGACCTTACTTTGTGTTTTTCCATTAGTGCAACCATGTCTGCTATCTTCTGTTGACACTTGAGTTCTGTTTCTTCTTTGCTCTTGATGGCTTCAGCTGCTGCAAATTTGAGCTTTTGTACCTATAGGAAAACATGTAAAAATTCTCATTTTTATTCATTTTTCACTTTATTTTTGATGAACCAAAAATGCAGCAAATAACATTAAGTTACACCATTAACCTCATTCTCCAACTCTGTAGCAAAGGCTGATTTGGATTCAAGATCCTCAAGCAATTTGTGATGTTCCTCCTCATTCAGTCTTTTTAAGTTATAGGACTCCTCTTGGAGACTGTTAATCTAAAGATAAAAGGACAAAAGGCAATTTTGACTGATTTGGAAATAATGGAATCCTTCCTTATCTGATAGGAGAATGGAAGCAAAGCGCCATAGTGGAAGATATGAACTCCAATAAAGTAATTATACAAAAAAAAAAAAAAAAAAAAAAAAGGAGAAAAAAGGCACTTGCAATGTATAAGTTGTACCTATAGTATGAGTTTGTACTATTGTTGTTAAAAGGTGGAAGATTAAAAATAAATATTTTACCATATTTTCAAGTTGGTTGGATTTTGCAGTCTCCTTTTGTATTTGTTTCTTAAGTATTTTATTCTGAAAACACAAACAAACTGTAAGCTAAATCAAAAACATTGCAATTCCATGTATTGTGTATCTTAAGTTTCACTGTGATAACAAACCTCTTTCCGGCATTCCTCCTGGGCTTTAACTTTAGCTTCAAATTTTGTCCCGAGAGTGCACAGCTAAAAAACAATTTCTTGTTAGTCTCAGAAAGTGACCACTTATTATGACAGAACTGATTTTTTTAAATCACCTTTGCTTCCATGGCTTTGATCTGTTTTTCATTTTCTGTCTTTATCTGCAAAAGCTTAAACTACAAAAAAGAAGCACAAAGAACTAAATTTTTAACACCTAACTTCCTGCAAATGTGTGGACTTCTGTTTCTAATGACAATTTTAATGTTTTATTCATCATGCTTACATTTTCTTCAATGTTCTTCTGCAAAGCCTCATTTTCCTGATTTCTGTCTTGGATTTTGTTCTCAAGGGAGTTCACATACTCTCTATTGAATAAAAATATGAAAAATGTAAATCTCAGCAGTAGAAATTGTCTAAGATCTTTAAACCTATGATATAAAATGTGAACTGACCGTAAATGCTGCTGTTCGTCTTCCAGTCTTTGAATTTCTCTTGTGAGCTTCACCTCATTCTCCTCACTCATCTAATCAGTCAAAACATTTTACATACTGTAACTTGTCATTCATGTAGCATAAGCAAAATCAATCAATTTGTTGTCTAAACCAGTCATGAACAGCAACACTAGCTAATGTGTGGCTCAAAATGGTGCATCATATTTTTTGTTCTGACCTTCAGGTTTGCTTCAATAGTTTTTACTTCAGAGGATCCACTCTGAAATTGCTTTTGAATGGCTTTCTTCTCAGACTGCAACTCACTGAAGTTGGACAGCAGCTCTTCATACTTCACTCTTAAAAATTAAACAAACCCAACAATAGGCATGAAGATTAAAACACCACAATACCTGGTGATATTGCACTGTATATTCAAATATTATGGCAACTACAGAACTCACTTATGCTGCATGGTATCTTTCCTCAGTTGCTCCACCTGAATGTTGTACTCTTCATTTTTCTTATTTTCACTGACTAATTGCTCCTCCAACTCCTCCACTTTGATCTGAGTATAAAAAAAAATTACAAAAATAATTTCCCAATAAGACACTCCACCTTGTGTTAGAGATTACAGATACAGCAGAGGAAATTTAAGTTGTGTGAAAACCTCAGTCATATTGAACTTCTCCTTTAAATCTTTTAGTGCATTTACAGCTTCCTCACAAGCTTTCTCCAATAAATTCTTTTCCACAAAGGATTTCTCAGCTTCATTCTGTATCAACAAAAACAAACTGTCAGAGGCATATCTTTTTTTAGATTTTGGCATTCAACTATTCTTTTCTTTCCTTCTGAAATAAGGTGTCAGTGTGTGTTACCTTAAATAGCTGGGCTTCTTCATTTTTCTTTGAAAGTTCAGCTGTGAGTTTGTCCACTCTGATCTCAAAGACATCAATCTTACCCATCAGGGACTCAGTGGATTTTGACTTTATGTCCTGTCAAAGAAATTGCCTTAAGTGTCTTCAAGCCAGTTACTGTTGTGATGCTCCACAATCATGAATAGGTGAAAAGCAAATAATACACACAAATAGAATTTTAAAGTACACTTTACCAGTTCACCCTGAAGATATGTGATCTGTTCATTTTTCTTAGCACTTTGTTCCATGGCATCATCTGTTGAACAATTTTCTTTAAGTTTTATAGTTTGACAGTTAACAGAGGATCACAAGAAAATTAAAGATGTAATGCTTACCTAGCATTTTGCTTTTCTTTTCAAGCTCATTTTTGGTTGCTGTGAGTTTATCCTCAAGTTCCTTGCCCCTTTAAAGAAGTCATGACAGCAACTTAACAACGTAAAGAAAAATTATATTCTGTCTGGAAAAATGCTCCAGATGTTTAGGACATAATCATACTTCTGTATCTCAAAGGTCAATAAATTCTGCAGCTCCTGAATGGTTGTCTGAATTTGCCACAGCTTGTCTGCTTGTTGATTTTTAATTCTGATGAACTCCTGCAAGCTTGAGTCTTTCTGAAGGATGAGCTGTGTGTGTTCTTCTTTACTTTGCTCCAGCTCTGTGGCAATAGCCTCCCTACGTGTCTTTGAGGGAAAGACAGCATTTCAATCAATGCATTCAATGCACAACATATCCCAGTGTAAGTGAACCTGACAATAAACTTTGCACACTCACCTCAGCCTCTTCACAGCGCTGCTCAGTTGTATGGAGTTTTTGAAGAAGAAATTCCTGTTCACTTTTTGAGCTTTTGAGAAGTTCATTTTGTAGATCTGCAAGGTAATAAGTTATGTTCCATCATGTTGCTTTTGTATCCTTTCCTTTACTTTCAAATCACTAACTACACATATTGAATTTACATTGGAGAAAATATACACAATTATGACACGGTCTGTAATTTTATAGCATGGACTATTTGTCTTAGCTTTTTGTGACATTTTCAGAAGCATTACATAGGACAAGTGTGATACACAGACATGAAGTAAGAAATGTAACACCAGATGAATATTTAAATATTATTTTCATTTAGTTATTCCTGAATTTAAAGATGTATTCAACATTCACATATTTTAAGTTCACAAGGATGCTGAATAAAACCTATGTGAAATTTTAAAATCCATGTAAATCTTAATGTGTGCTTAAAGCACTTCATAGTGATCAGTATTTTTTATTTATAAATTATGTCGATACACACGTATGAGCCCCTTTTCTTAAAATTAAATACTGATCTTACTTGTTGTCTCTTGAAGTTGTTTGCAACTCATCTGGGTTTCATGGAGGTTAAGCAGGATTTTCTTTAGTTCATTCTCCTTATCCTTCAGTTTTGTTTGAAGCACTGCAATCTGGGAATGCATTTGCTGATCTTCATTTTCTCAGAATTCAGTTGCCCAAATAAATATATCTGATTTAACTTTGTTGTTACCAACCTCTTCCACTTTCATCTTATATTCCTGACAGTATTTCTCTTTCAGGTCTTCAAATTGCAACAAAGCAGCTTTGACTAAAAAAAAAATAATAATAATGCTGTTTTGATGCACAATTTATCTTGCTTTTCAATAATCTTAGCAATAGTTGACCGCTTTGTCATTAAAGTTTGTGAAAAAGCCTGATTGTTATACACAGAAAAAAACCCATACCTTTCTGCATTTCTAATTGATCAGCTTCAGCTAGAGAATGAAGGCTCTTGAATGCTGCACTCATTTTCTGCAGAAAAAAGAATTCATCTTAGTAAATCCAGCAGTTTCTCCTATAATTGTGTGGTAAATACTGCCCAACAAATTAGGCTACTTTATTCATTTACTTATTATATTCACCTGAATATTCTCACTATTTTCCATTAAGAAGTGCTGTGTTGCCTCTCTTTCCGATTCAACTACAAAAGCAATTATTATAAAAACAAGCAGCAATATGTATTTTCAGAATATGAATAATAAAGTTGGGTCACATGTAAAAGTAGCAAAATTGTAGGCACTTTTTACTTACACAAATGCATCTTCGCAGCTGACTGATGAAGACTATCTTTGAGTATGTTACACAAGTTCCGTGTAGCATTGTTTCTGTATTTAAAATAAACACATTTCAAGAAAATTTACATTAAACATTTTATTGTTGTGCCCTTCTAGTCTGGAGTAAGCAGATCTAGTCTGTCTTCAACAAAATAAATTTCTAAACAAAACCCATACTTCATCCTCAAATCCTCATTTTCACTGATCTGTTTTTCCAGTGTGATGCTGAGACTTTCATTTCCAAACTGTAAAGAAAGAGCACACACAATAATACCACATACACCACCAGAAGAGGTAGAATTTGTGGGACTTTATTTAATCTATAATCCCTCCATATAAAAGAGAAATAAGCATATGAATACACAGACCAGACAGAGATAGGCAGAGAGAGAGAGAGAGAGAGAGAGACTATAATTTTAAGTGATGCACATACCTGCAATTCCTGAATGACTTTGCGTTGGGTTTCAATTATTCTTTGGTTTTCTTGTAATTTCCTTTCCCTTTGCACATTGTCAGATTCAGCCTTGACTTTCCAACACCTTATTTTCTCAACTTCATCATATAGCTTGAAAAATGTTTCTCCAGGTTTCAAGTTTCTCTGGAATATTCACAATGGTGGGAAAGTATGTTTACAAAATTTACAATTAAAATGTTATAATGGCACTGCATTTCTATGCAAAGAAAATCTTGCCTCATCTTTTTCCATTGGTGGCACAACTTTCATCTTAGGAAAATCTTTAAAGGAGACATAATAACAAGTGTATAATATGTGGCATTTGAAATTATGAAGCCTGAAATGACAGTTTAGCATTGTTTATAAACTACCATGTCTGGATGGTCTAGGTGTCACAGCCAATCTTGTAGTGGGGGAAAGCATACTTTGCTCTTTTTCAAAACATTTGTTGTAAACCTAAGGGAAAACAGCAATCAATAATTTAATTTAATTTAATCATTAATAAACTATATCTATCTTGATTCATTGTGCTTTAAGATGACAGCAAAGGAAACAGCTGCCATACTAGTAATATTTTACAAATGCTGATTGTTCTGGATGGTACAGCTAGCACAATCTAGCTAATATATCAAAATTCATTGGCTTGACTTTATCCATTAGACTCTAACTTAAATAGTGTGTTGACTGGTAACAACTAACTAGCTTACCTGCTGCAATGTGGGCTTGACTCCACAGCAGTCCTCAACTATCTCCTGAGGTCTAACAGCAGACACCTGTCCGCTATTCACCCTGGGAGGCACTAACAGCTTGAAGTTAAAGCCATGGTCTCTTTCCATCCTAAATACAAAAAAAAAAAAAAAAAANAAAAAAAAAAAAAAAAAGGCCACAAAGATAAAGTTAGGTGCTATCCTAATCACCAAGCAGTAGACAGAGACAGATTTAGCTTCACTACGACATAAGAAGTGCCAACACAAATACACCCTCACATTATTTCTTTCAACCTACTGAGGAAAACTTCCAGATAAATTAGGCCGTTAACCAGCTAACTTTAACACGGTTTAATCGTTGGCTAACCATTTAGCAATTTAGCCCAATAAATTTACTGCCTGCCTTTAGTAATAGGTAAAATACTTTCACAAAACTGCTAACTACCAAGCCAATACACAACGCTGACAACATATTTACATTTTCTTGGTTGTTACACATTCATCGACTGTAGGTAATTTAAGGGATATCACCCAAAGTAAGAAGTCAGTTTTACCTGGCGGAATCAAAATGGAGGAGAAAAGTATGACGGTTAAAAAGTTTTAATATGACGGCTGGCGCGAGCGCTGTGCGTTGGCCTAGTTCAGAGTAACGCTTTTTTGGCATTGGCTGCGTCCATTATCGGACATCCAGACGTTGTAACGCAATCATGGAACAAAATTATCAAGCCTGTACCTTCTCTTTCCGTGGACAGAAAAAAAAAAAAAAAAAAAAATCAGCCTCACGTAATATACACAGTATATTCTTTGTGGAAATATATTAACTCAAGGTCTTGCAATGCTACCTGGAGCAGCTGCACGCAGGGTTTTCATCCCGTAAACTCTTCCCGTTTTGCTTCTTGCATGTTTAAGATAATGTTACTTCTCACATATATTATATTATTATTTAAATACTGCTATAGACTGAGCCCCATTGGGTCATATACAGCGACAGTCCGGTGTCCGATCATAGACCTATAGGAGGATTCATTCTCTGCATGGTAATTGTGAGCCAGAAAAGGACCGATTCCATGTGCCTGAATGCAAAGTTAAAAGAACAAATTACTGTTGCTGGTAAAAGTATTCAGTGATCTGCTTTCTGTGTTTCACTTTACTTTAAGTTAAACAGCTTAGTTGTTGTATTCAAATTTGATTAAGGCAGATGAACAGGGCATTCTAAGGCAAAGTTATAGAAATGATGTACAATCCTATTTTTGTACAGCCCTATCTATCTATCTATCTATCTATCTATCTATCTATCTATCTATCTATCTATCTATCTATCTTTTTTTAATTTATTTATATATTTATAATGAATGCAGGTTTAATTTGCTTATACTGTAAGACCAAACATGTGAATGATGCTTAGGGCCTATCTGAAAGACTTAATCTTGTCCAAATTTAAATGTAAAAAATAATTGACATCCAAAATCTACTAAACAACTTTTATTTAGTTAAAATCTAATAATTTAGGTTTGAATGAAACACAGAAATACAGACATTCTTGTCAAATGACAGTTTATTTAGACATCTGTTCCATAACTTGCAGTTAGTGCCACAATTTTCTTTCATGTGAATACACAAAGCTACACAAATAGGCTTTAATATCCTCACATTCATTTATTATGACCCTTATCTATCATCAAAATAGACCTGCAAAATGATATGTTCTAAATTTGGAGGAAGCAAGGATTAATATGAATTTATTATTAATATATTTGTGGATTATACAAGCAATAAAGGTGCATACTTTTTTTTTTTTTTTTTTTTTTTTTGCACAGTGCCATCAGGCCCCCATAAACAGATATAGGTCTTTTCAAATGTGTTTGAAAGAGAGTGTAGCAAACAAAGTGGGGGGTGAAATCTTTAATCAAGCACTTCTACAGAAAATGCAGTCTCTTTCAAAAATACCCTGCACAGCACATATTTCTTTTACCAAAAAATAACTAGCAACTATAACATCTTAGAAGGTTACAAAAAACTATCTCTGATGTGCTGTAGGAATGTTATGGAAAAATAGTGATGCCAGTCCAAGGAAGTGCATATGGTGAGCCTATACGTGCATTTTGTTGTAGTAATAAACAAATAATGCATTGTGAAACAATAGTGTTTAAATATGACAATAGAATGTCTTTCTTCTTCACAACACACACCTGTTATTCATTAATATTCATCTCATAGCCAACATTTAAAAACAAAATGTACTGTATCTTATCAGGAAGAAATACAATTAGACAGTGTCTTCTGTGCTCCTAGCTTCAGCCGTGTCCTTGGATGCATTGTCCTTGCTGGATTTATGTTCTCTGCCTCCGACCCTGGCCCTCCTCTCTTCCTCTTTTTTCTCTTTGTCCAGCAGGCGGTAGTTGAGCCCCATTCCCAAAAACAGGAAAACACTGGAAACAATGAGAAGGATCCCACAGCCCTGGTATGTGTACCTATAATCATGGTAGATGTCTTTGAACATCCCTGTGAAGATAAAAAACAAAAAAGAAAAAAGTTGCATTTAACCATTAAAACTTTAAACATTTATATGTGGTGTTAAACAAGCATGTCTCTATCAAGTTACTCAAAAATAAATTATCATTTGTCACTGCACTTAGACATTTGTAAAATGTTGGTAATACACTCACCAAGCAAAGGGGGCCCTAATAATACAGGACCACACTCCACAATAGTGACCAATCCAACAGCACTGGAGAAGCGCTGGGATCCCACCAGGTCCATTAAGGTCTCAAACAGCACTGAGCTCAGCCAACCAAAAGCAAAGCCAAAGAAGATGGAATAAATCACAAAGCCAGAATAGCTTGTTGATATCGGGGCAAAAACGTGGCACACACCATTGTACAGCACAGAGGCAGCAAAGAAGTACTGTATTTTGGGCCTGACCCACTTGGTGCTGGCTACAATGCCCATAGAGGGCCGGGCAACCATGTCAACAAAAGCCAGCACAGACAGTAAGAAAGCTGCCTTCTCTCTAGGGATTTCTTTACTCTTTGCATAATTACTGAGGAACACCAGTGGTGCAAAGAGGCCAAAAAACATGACAATATTGCCCATAATATAGAGCAAAAAACCACGGTGCTTAAACAAAGAGAGGTCAATGAAGCTGTTAATGGTCTGCGCTACAGTCCTTCGCTCTGTGGTTTTCTCTGCAGGTTTGGGTTTTGGTCCTATAGGCCGCATGAGAGAACCAGCAACACAGCAATTAAGCAGCAGGCCACCCAGGATCATAAAACTCCCTCTCCAGCCAAACTTGTCAAACAGCCAGGTGTTCAGAGGAGCCAAGGTAGAAAGAAAGACAGGGCTACCAGCCATGGCAAGTCCATTAGCAATCGGTCGTTTAGTGTAGAAGTACTTCCCAATCATAGTGAGGGCAGGGTTGAGATTAAAGGCCAGTCCCAAACCTATGAAAATCATCAATAAAAAATAGCATTAGGTTTGTTTGAGATGATTGAATTTTATAGTAATGTAAGTGAAAGATTTGGCATCCAGACATAACACATAGTTTGGAGATTTTACACTAGATGGCAACAGTGCTTAATCTAAGTGGTGATTCAAAATACAAAATTAAGGAAAGTTAAAATTAGGTACCTCCCACCACACCAATACAAAAGTAGAGTGCTTCAACAGAATTGCAGAAAGAGGCAGCAACAAGACCTAATCCAGATAGGCATCCTCCCACCATCATAACAGGACGACACCCATATTTATTAACCAGGATGCTGCTGATAGGACCTGGTAAGCAAAAAATAAATCAAACACACACGGGNGGGGGGGGGGGGAGAGAGAGAGAGAGAGAGATGGTGAACACTGGTGAATTATGTCCAGATATCAAAGCCAAGATCCACTTTTGACCACTAGAGAGCTCCAACGTCACAGCAGAGGCTAAGTGAATTCACAGTTTCTGCAATCATTTTTGTCAGTGCTGCACTGCAGTAGATGCTTAAATATGCGATCTGTCGTAGAGAAAAAAAAAGAATGAAAATTAAAAGGACTCTAATGACAATTGAAATGATGATCGGAAGTACCCTAGTTCAAACAGCTTAGTGTGTACAGTATGTGTGCATTTTGAGGGTCTGTAGATTCTGGTGTGCGTGTGGAGCCAACAACTGAGATCTTCTTATCTAGATGCATACATTGTTTGCTTTCCCTGTTTAGCCAGTGTACTGGGCTCCAAAGAATCAGTGAGCAAATGTAATAACAGTAAATCACTTTTTAATATCCATGTGTACCTTTGATTCAACATCAGTTCAACTAAATATCTATGATTTGTAAACAAATGACTAAAATGCAGTGAGGCTTCAACTCGCAAAACAACATCTTGGCACCATCTATGGCTTATAACAACAAGCCAAATGAGTATGAGGATCCACATGGAAGACACTTCTGCCTCCCTGCCAAATCCTAGAACTGCCCAATGAACCTAAATAGAAACTGACAGGTTTTGTTTAGAGGTTGTCCAGACTCATTTGCCAGCATGAAGTAAGACAAAGGATTTTTAAATTGTAATGCAGGCAGTATCCACACTGACAATGAATTCTTTCCTTCTGATGCGCACAGAGAGATTCTCAGGATAAAAAGGTTGGAGACAAACCAATGTAGAATATTATGAATGTAATGAATCGAAAATTGAAGGAGTACAGAAGTACGCAACAGTAGGTGGCTAATTAATATTTCATTCTGATGTGTTCAGAATCTGTTACACGGTCTAACAGGAATCTGTTGTCATTTGCTGACATAAGTGATAAACATCTATTCACTTACATTCTTCTAATTAGCATGCAAGGTATACTTTCATCTGTGTAACAACTGAAAGCATGCATTCATTAAAAATATTACAAAGAAACAGCATCATGGAATTCATTTTGACTCCGTTTTTTTTTTTTTTTTTTNTTTTTTTTTTTTTTTTTTTACAGGTGCAAATCTCTTTGGCATGTTGTAGCCATTAATGAAAAGGTCAAAGGTAAACTTATGAGTGATACCTATGTCTTCGACACATACCTGTATGTGTCACTCATGAGTCTAACACAATGCAATGCAAAAGACATTCTGGAGCTATTCAGGAGTCTCTGGACATATGTCGGTGAACAATAAGAAGTATTACTTGATAACAAAAAAGTACTTTCATTAAAGGATAATGCTGGCTTAATTTATTTATTGGATGTGTAATTTTGCTTACCTTTATCATAAAATATTAAAGTTTCATCTAAACTATACAAGAACAATACATGACACAATTCTTTTGTCAAAGTACTATCTATAATCTTTTTTTTCTACATACGTATCTTGTAAAAAAAAAATTGTCAGATGTGTTATGTAAAATTTTCCATCATCTGTTGACACAATGAAGCAACATTCTTTATTCTTCCCTGAGCTTAGAAAAGTATAGCTAAGTCTTTATTTTACCAGTTTTTCCTATATTACAGTGAAGAGAACCATGCTGTATTACAGTGTTTTAATTTCAGCACAGAGACAGTCTTGAGGGACAAGAACAGCTCCTTTGAAAAATGCAGATGAAACCAGATTTATTGTAACCTAACTGATCAAATCACCTGGCGTCAAACCCTCAATGGTCTTTCACTCTCAAAGCTTAAAGGAAAACATTCATCAGGCTACAGAACTAAAACCCATTCATACACTCCGGAGACAGCCAATGTTGCACTTTTAGAAATTTTATGACTTTAATAGAACTATAACAGTATTTTAAAAGCTTCCTTTGCTAATCTGAGTATGAAAAGTTTCCTTCAGCATCTTAATCTTGGCAAACTTACACTGAAGCCTCTTTGTGTATTGGAGCAAAAAAGCAATGAATGGCTTTTTAACTGAATAATTCTGAGAATACATCTTTTACCTCTGGACTAAGAGCCAGAAATTGATCCAGCCTCAAATCTTTTAAATATGATTATAGTTTGTAGCTCACCTCCACCGTATGTGACTGCTAACATGATGGAAGAGATCCAGGACACCTGGCTGCTGGTCACATTGAAGATCACCTCAATCTCTTTGAAGAAGACAGTGATAGACTTTGGAAAGGCATAGGAGTAGCCAATAGAAATGAAGGCTCCAAATACCACCATCCATCCCCAGCCACCCTCAGGTGGAGTATAGCCTACAGGACCCCCAACGGCAGGCGGCATTTTTGCTGANTCCCCAGCCACCCTCAGGTGGAGTATAGCCTACAGGACCCCCAACGGCAGGCGGCATTTTTGCTGACAAACTCTTCTATTTCAACAGCACAACACAAATATGAGGACCTGATAGGAGAGAGCAGAACAAACGATGAACATTATTTCAAGCCTTTCTTGGAACCATAAGTATTTTTAAATAGATTTTTGAAAGTTTCCTCTTTGTTATTCATAAGCCAAAACAACTTTTGTGGGCATAGAGATCTTTGGTATTGTTATTATTATTATTATAAGCAATTCATTGATAAATATTAAATTGGTCAATAATTAGAAGGATTATTAAATGTCTGTGAATGATTAAATTAATCCATGAATAAACATATCAAAGACTAAAAAAATTTATTTCTGTTATGCTTTTTCTGCCTGTAAAACTTTGCCATTTTGACCTGAATTGGATTGTTTTCTCTTCTCAACTTTGAAACATTTTACATCAACAGCTTTGCAGAGTTTTGTATCACTTCTGCCACTTGATAGATGATCAACACCATCTTTCCACATCATAGCAAACTGCATACCCTTGTAAAATGGTTATAAAGCAATTACTCAATAGATATAAATTTAGACAATAAAAAGTGTGATTAATAAATGACTTCACAACAAACACACTTAACTTTTACTGCTAACACATGGAGTCAAACTCATCCACACTCATGTCGACGCTTATTGGCGATTTAGAGCTTCCAAGTCACCTAAATGGAAACCAGAGAACCCTGAGGAAACCCACACAGACTCAGTGTGAACATATACAGTTTGAACTCCACACATTAAGGTTCCAGCAGGATTCAAGCCAAGGCCGTTCTTTCTGTGAAGTGATAGAGCTCACCATTTAGCCAATGTACAGCTGCAAACAAATTGAAATAAGACTTGTACATAAAAGTAACTCTAAGTGATGCTGCAAAATTAAATGATTTAGAATCATAATACATTACATTGCCATAACTCAGTTTAGCACAATTCACTGTACAAAGCTGGGTAAAATTGATGTGATTTTAGGTCATTATTTTAGCCATTATCAGTTAACACATCAACAGAACTGGCTGTCTCGATGGTAATTTTATGTGGTCCAATTAAACATACAGTGCTCTTTAAGTTCTTCTGTGATACACATTGTGTTTTAAAATGTGTGAAACTGTAGACCAGCTGAAACTGTTGTTGTTGTATTTAATTTGCATAGCTGAACAAATGTATTCAGAGCAGTTGATGTAAAATATTTCAAAGCTCAGAATAACAAATAACCAAGTTCAAGTTATGATGATAATGACAGAGAAAGATGGATGCAAGAAATAAGAGAGGTTACAGTTTCAATTAAAAAAAAAAAAAAATTGTGAAGCGAAAATTTTGTGAAGCGATTACTTGAAGCAATCACAGATCAAATCACGTGATCATTTATGTTTTACCCTTGTTTTACACAAATAGAAAGATAAGCTGCTTGCTCAAGCTGATCACCAACTAATCTTTCCATCTGTCTTGTGCCCACTGCCCTTTTGTATTATCATCTCATAGAAGTCTCATCTTCATCTTCACCATTACAGTGTGCAACCTACTTTGTTAGGCATGCTCTCCATACTTACCCATATAATGCAATGAAGAAATTTTATCATCTGGAAATGAAGTGCCTTTGATTTGCTGATATTTAATGGGCATTTAGAATCAGAGTTGTCACAAATATTTCAATAAATCTATCTAAGAGTTTAAGGTTACAGATGCCGTATTTGGACTTGCTTTGCTTTGATGTGCACTCTGTTAATCTCCCGCAGTCTTATTTTGGAGGTGATGAATAAGAGTCTATCTGCGCAGTCAAACAACTTACTGTATTGTTTACACAGGGGAGACTATCCAGAGAGAGCATCGATCAGACCATGAGCAGGCTGAATTCACATTGCTCAATGGCTCCACGCTATGCTCTGGAGTGTGTGATGATATAGTGTTTTTCAGCAATGGAAGTCTTGATTTGTTTGATGATTTGGTATGGTGTCCTGAAAACTTATTAGATAAACCAATTTTGTAGAGTCAGCAGTGAATATTTAATGTTTTAAAGAAATTTTGTTATTAAGCAGGGAATTTAGCTGCTGCTTGTAGTTGTATACTAGCTACTTTATTCTACAGATGAACAGTTCACTTATTATCTAATTTATTCATGGATTATGCAAATGGTACTTGCATGCAGATAACATACAGAAGAACACTTGTATTTACATTCTGCTTGTTTCACACTGGGACATCAGCACTATTTGTACTTTATATAAAATTTATATAAAACTACATATCATTTGGTTTAGTATAAGATGTATGGAATTGTAATCACCTGTGATAAATGGTAGAGGTGAATGTTGTTGGTGTCCCTTTACAGCTGTCACGTTTTCCAAAGTGAAGGTCTGCATAATTAAAACAAAGGTCAGCTGAAAGATATTTGCTGCCTGAAAATAGTCTCCACACATTCAACAGGCCTTTCAGATAGAACAGTTTGTTGGAGAATGATCTTTATTGGTGCTAATCTGGCAGCAGAGACAGTGCTGTGTTTTAAAAATGAAAAAAAAAAAAAAAAAANAAAAAAAAAAAAAAAAAATCAGTGGATGACATTAGATGATGAATGGAGGAATAAGTAAAGATAGACAAAGCTCTCAATAAAAATGGCCAAAATACAGAAATAATTGGGGAAAAAGGATAATAGTTTCAAACTATGAATCACCCCCCTGGCTCTAAATGGGAGAGAAAAGTATCTAAAATGTCAGTGATGACTGTATTATAGATTCATTTCAGTTCATTAAACTAGGTAGGAGAAAGATATATAAATAGTTATATACTGTAGGTAGAAGCATCCACACTAAATAAAGCATTCAAAGTGGGCTGTGTGACAGTGCCACTTGACAACACTCATACACACACACACACACACACACACACACACACACACACACGCACACACACACACGCACGCACACCAGCACAAAGCAGAGTGAACTTAGGAAAGAACATTAACTGAGACACAACAGGATTGCGGTGTCACTGACATAGACATAATGGAAATAATTTGCCTATCATGGGTTATTTAACCACAGCATGTTTCAGAGCCTGGGTCTGGTCTATGAAACTGAAGAAACACTGTTGTTGGAGCTGAGAAACATTAGCAGAAGGCAACTGAGTCAAAATAACTATGTGTCACATTTAGGGACCTAAATTCTACAGCTTCACTCTAAGAATCGTACCATGAATTAAATAAGTTAAAACAAATGAATGTATATGATCTATGTTACACCATGTTATACTGATAAGCCTCTTAAAGTGAATGGAATAACTCTTGTGCTTCCAGCCAAAATGTTTCCATTCATTCTCCCTACAGCCACTTTTCAGTACCACTTATTAGATTTAATGATTTTGTCCAATTAAAATGCATGAGAATATTGTATTAAATATTTGTTCAGGAAAATGGAATATTCACATAGGAAAATATTATTACAGCACACTGGAAAAGCACTGTATTATTTATGACAACTGTAAATAAGAATTATTTATGCATGTAATTATTTTTAAATTGATCTCTGGCAAATATAAAAAGTGCAAACATAGGTAAGCATACATAGTATCATAACATCTTACCTTGGCAGGTGCTCAAACAGAGGCAGATGAGCCCTGTAGAGTGACAGCAGTCTTGAAGGCAGATGTCACAGTAGCATTTTGAATATGTATGAAATAAAAACTGCTATATATGTTTTACAGATACTCCAGAAGTGAGCTTGGGTCTGTATCCACTGTGACAGTCCAAAAAAAAAAAAAAAAAAAAAGAAAAAAAAAGAAAAAAGAAAATGGCAGCAGCACCTCAACCTCAAAACTTCATGTGTTTCATTCACTGACTAAAAATGTTGAAAGTTGAATTCATTCAGTGCCAAGGTCAAATAGTTGGACGATCTCAGGCAGTATGGTGCAAAAACTTGAGGCCAGTCTAGTTCTTATTGGTTGTGGGAGGTTTTGTGCCATGCCCCTTGAATGTATTCCCCACCCCTCTGTCATGTGTTGAATGTGGTTAGCAGAGTTCACAATATGACCCTATACTGTATGTGCAACTGAAAAGGATACCAACTAATGTCTGCACCCTGAGAGATAAGATGCTTTACAGGCTACTGATTTCCTCTAGAAGCTGATTTATCAGAACTACCTCAACTGGATATTGGAATTTGCAGCCATAAGAAATCTGGTAAACAACAGACATTGTTTACTTGAGGCACCTGAAAGAAAGATTTTTGATCATTTTAGAGGTCAGTTTGGGTTGAACCTTTCTGCCAGCTCCCCAAGGAGCGATTAAAGGCTCTATATTGAGGCTTGGGAAAGGAAGGGGCCAAAGTACAGCACGTTATTCAAAAGCTTGTACTTGCAAAGTACCTTGAGACTCTTGACACCCTTGAAACATTTTTCTTTGTTTGGTTGTTTTATGTTGTTCCCCCTTTTATTCATCCTAATGAGGAATTTTATTCAATCAGAGGATGCAATAGGGCACCACCTACAATTCAGTGTTTTCACTTGCTGGCATTTATTCACAAGTGCAAAGAATGGCAATAGATTTGGAACATACTTATATGCAGTAGATAAATCCATGCAGTCTCTCTCTCAGAATCACACACACACTGCACATGCATAAAAATGTGTACTGTATACATACAATCTGCAATTTTTCCACAAACTTTGCACAAAAACTCTAAAAATGTGCACAGTCAGAGTTAGCTGGCATACCTGCTTTCAGTCCAAGGAGAACTCCAGAGCCTATGTCAGATAAACCTGTATCAACCACAGCACGATTTCCTCTTGTTTCTCTGATTTTATCTTTTGTATGATCTGTACACACTGACCTCCCTTCTCTCTCTTTCTATTTGTCTCCTTTTGCAATCCCTCTGAAGGAATGATATTTTAAACATATAGCAGTGCAGTAGAAGTAGAAAATCAGCTTGCGTGTTAGTGATAATTTTCACTAACACGCAAGCTGATCACATCACATCACATCACATCTCAAAGACTCGGATAATGATGTCATCTTCTCTCCCATCACATCTTTGTCTGGTTGTCTGTGGCTTGCGTGTTAGTGATAATTTTCACTAACACGCAAGCTGATCACATCACATCACATCACATCTCAAAGACTCAGATAATGATGTCATCTTCTCTCCCATCACATCTTTGTCTGGTTGTTGGACCTGTTGTCCTGGGATTTAATTGGTCTACTCTTATTGTCTGAACAGTCAGGAACCACATAAGTTTCTTATCACAGAGACATGCTTAGTTAAGAGTTTATGGTCAGTAATCAGGCTGCAGTTTCTCCATACAACTGAATCACACCTCTGCACGTGTTTTAGTATGAAAAATGGACACATATCCAGGCAAAGTCCAATCCAGCACCAATTCTGTGGTGCATGTTCTCAAAAAAAAAAACAAAAAACAAAAACAAAAACAAAAAAACCTGTGTCGTCATACTGTAAAAGACCTTATGGAATTTTCAAAGGGATTTAAATTGATTAGCTTGGCTATGCGAAGCGAATAATGAGCTGCAGCATGAGGACTGAATCTATATGGCTATATGAGCAGAATACTCTTGCTTGTGGCCTTCAGTGCTTGTTCTTTGTTTGATGAAATCACCCGTACATCCTGTTAAGATTTACTGTGTTATATTCAAAGGAGCTGCCTCATTTTCAAACCCAGTGCTTTGCTGTTCTGTGTTTTCAACTGTATCAGGTATATACCTCTTTTCTTGACTCAGACATTGCGAAATAAATGGTGCCATACTAATTCGATAAATGAAGATGAAGTGTATCACATACTTTCTAGAAGTGTTGCAATGCATGCTATTCATGAGTGTTAGTTTATTTCAATATTCAATGTGTGCTAAGTTATCTGGAGCGTGCACTGAGAGCACGCTTCCCTTTCTATGTTGGTTATTGTTGATAACACCAGCAGTGTACCAACAAATCAAACGAACTTTGTGTACAATATTACAAAAAACATTTCACCACCTCCAGGTTTAACTGGACTTAAATATAATCCACTGTGGCCCATAGAACTGACACTTACACGTCAAATATGTCAGTGGCAATTACCTTTTGCTCAGACAGGGTGGTACAGATGGAAGAGGAATAGATCCTTGCTTTCTGGACCTGAAGAGAGCAGGGTCATGTGTTAGGCTTCATAAGGGTCAGGGCAAGGGCAGGATACTGCAAAAGCCAATTAGCTCACACATATAAGTTGGAAAACAACTATTCCATTTAGTGGTTGCAATGACAGGAAGGCTTTCAGCTGGTAACATGTATAAAGCCCCCACTCCTCCAAAACACACACACACACACACACACACACACACACACACACACACACACACAGAGACTGCACTGTGTTTGCAGCTGAGATGAGACTAGAGGTGAAACTTTTGGTTCCTCTATAGCAGTTTTTGTTTGCCTTTGCTCCTAAAATAATAATAATAATAATAATAATAATAATAATAATAATAATAATAATAAGGAAACCTTTCTGTTATGAAAATAATTGACTTATTTTATCAGCTTCCAAACAGACAGTGCCTAAATGAGAACTTAATTTATAATGCCTTGCACTTGAACCAATGAAAAATGAAAGACAAAACAATTTGCAGCTTTCCCTGTTTCTCCTTATCTTCAGCCTCCATTACATCAGATTATACTGTTTGTTGTCCATAAGTTTATATACGTATGTAGTATGCATACTGAAGCCAGAAGAAGTTGACTTTCACAACAGGGTCAAACTCTTCCTTGGAAGGCGGTGGAGTTTCAGATCATCTTCTCTTGACATATGGGCCAACTGTACATCCCTATGCTGTGATAAATACTGAAGCTGTTTACTTTACTGTGGCTTTGAGCTACTAATTCCATTACTCCATTTGCTCTTATTCCTCTGATTTCTTTCCTTGCTTTTCTCTCTGTCACAGTTACAAGATAAATGTGGTTTAGATAGTTCAGGATTTGTAATGATGGAGGCCTGAAGGTTATTTTGCTGATGCATTCACTGTGATGTGTAACTTCCACTTCTAACCCTTCTTCTCACACCTAGTTCTATGTTAGCTGTTAATTTATTGCCATTCCAGAGCCCACCATTTCCCAACCTGTCCACCAGGTGTCACCCCAGAGTTTCCCACCTCAGCCTGACCACCCCCACTACCTCACCTGTTTACAATTCCCTCATTAAGTGGTACATATACCAGCCAGTTTCCTTTCTTCTCTGGCATGTTGTGTTTGTAGCATTGGTCAAGTGTTCCACATTCTCTCTGTTATCCAAGTGATCATGGAAAACATCTAAAGTTAAAATTGGTATTAACGTAAGCAAGCTATAATATAGCTATCATAGAAAAGTCCAGTCTGCCTTTAATGTGTTTAAAAATGTTTGAGGATTTTTGATGAGGTATGTGACATATTCATTATGCATAATTCTATGATGGGAAAGCTAAAATAAATAAATAAATAAATATAAAAAAAAAACCCACCAGATAATATATGTCAGATAAGATTATACACAATTGTGTATTTGATTTNAAAAAAAAAACCCACCAGATAATATATGTCAGATAAGATTATACACAATTGTGTATTTGATTTTAGTAGGAAAAACATAACTTAGAATCAGATTCTAAGTATTTTTTTTCCTACTAAAATCAAATGTTGTTTAAGATAGTCTTTTATATTCTTATTGTGCACATTTTGTGTGCAAACATTTTTTTTTTTGTCTACACACACACACACACACACACACACACACACACACACACACACTCAGGATAGAAAGGCATTTGCTGGCTCTTGGCCTAGCTCCTGAGTCTGACTGAAGGTCTCTCTAGCTCTGGCTTTAGACAGTAATGCATCGTTTGCTCAGCAAAGCTGTTCAGGGGACATTAGTCTTTTGAATGAGTTACTATGGGATTTAAATGCACTTATATCCTTGAGACTTGGGACATTACAGTCATTACTTTGGGATACAGTGTACTTTTTGATCCTGAATGTGTGGCCCATTTTTTCTCAAAGGACGAGAGCTAGAATCACAGTTTTCATTTTAAAATGTTCACTTTCATGTCAAGATCTTTTTTTCTTTAAATGTGTATATGTATCCATAAATCTGTAAGCCTTGTCTCAAAGAGGTGGCTTATAACAATTATTTGGACATTCAATACCTGGAGAATGAACACAATAACTACACAATAACTAGTGCATTAATGCCATTTTACAATTTAATCTTTCTAATTTGTTGCCACATTGTGTGGTTAAACACAAGGGCGACTGACCGTACACTGGCCGTATTCAGTGAAAAGACCATCAATAGGTTTGTCAAAGAGCTTCTGGATGATGCATTGTTTGTAGTTCGGCATCACAAAAGTATCCAGAGAAAGGATCGGAAACTACAACTCTGGAAAGGTTTGCAAGAAATAACTCAGTGACATGAGCTTTGTTTTGATCTTTTGTTTACAAGAGCCCACCCCCCTCACTCTCTTGTTCTCTCTCTCTTTAAGGAACACTTCAAACACTCCTTTGTGCTGACGGATATCTGATTACACAATGCTTCCTGCCATAAGTCTCAGCTTCGGTCCTTCATACGTGTGCTGAAAGGGCACATACACTGCATCTCTGAATTGTGCTGGACTAGTTTTCTCTTCCTTTATTCTTGTGCTCTAGACTAGACTCTACACCTGCCCTGTTTGCACAGCCCCCCCATCTATGGATATGTACATGACACGCATATATATATATATTTCCTTATATTCTGCAGAGCAGCCAGTATGTTCTCAGCTATGAATGCACATTTGCATGGTATGGACACAGATGAAAACCTTATATCTTAAATTCTGATTTTTTGGTTTTCACTAAATGAAAGATTAAATGTTCCTCCAAGGAATTATTTAAAAAAAAAAAAAAAAAAAAAAAAAAATCCAACCTCTTGGGCGATTGAGGTTGGGGTTTAGATTTTTAACTTTTTTGAACTGACAGCAACAGGATTCATTTGTAGATGTGTAAAAATAACACACACACACACACACACACACACACACACACACACACACACACACACACACACCCTTTACAGTCACATCTGCGTGACCGAGGTTAAACGTGTAACTCCAACTCCTTAAGGCACAGGTGCGTTCTTTGTTTTGAATATTCCATTATGTATTGGAAATATTGCTGGTTCTGCTCTCACACGTTGATCAAAAATTATATAATGTAGTTTGCAAATTGTCAAATACGAGATACAAAAATGGCAAATTATTCTGATTGGGTTAAGGATACAGATGTAGCATACTAACAATAAAATTAAATCACTTAAATATGTGGTTGATTTCTTTCTTTAAACAAAACAGTTTACAGATAAGGGACCCTGTATACATTATACACTGGAATACAATATACCAAATCTAACAAAGTTTCTTAGATAAATAAGAGTTTTAGGTCCATATAATGATTTATATCTACACAGACCATGTAGTTTGTATTTATTAATGAGCTGTTTTATCCTTATTATATTCTTTTTTTTGTCTTATCTTCAATATTCCCTGTTCTTGCTTCCATTTTTATCAGTGACCATTTTTCTGCTGCTACAACAACAACTCAGTTTTTTCTAGGAGGAACATTAAAAATTCAACTAATCTAAAACAATCATAATAAAAGGATCTAATCTAAACACATGCCTCACACAAAACACAGAGAACTTCTATTGATGCTCAAAACAAGTACAACCTGCAAGTAACGATTTGTCACATGTTACGTCTAGCCTAGGGGAAACCAGGAAGCACATAAAATGAGACTCCCCTCTTCTCATGCTCCAGAAAAACAACCAGCAAAACAGCAAATGAAGCCCGTGCTATTTATTATACAAAAAGGAGTGACATGTCAAGGTGGGAATTATTGAAAATAACAAACAAAACAGATCTGAATAATAACTAACCTTACCTACCAAAATAATATAAACAAAATACAAATACCTTACCTAAACTCCTAACCAACACAAACAGGAGAAAACAGGAAAAACAAAAGATCCCTAACCCTACAACTCCCAGGACTGAATTACAATAAGCTTTTCAGTTCTGTCACATGATGCTGGAGGAATGGCAAGAGGAGAGCCCACAGCAGCAGGCTTATATCCTCCACCTCAGCACAGGAGAGCCAATCGCATGGTCAGGAATCACCTAGACAATCACACATCACACCTGCAACTCATCCCCACTCACACCCAATTCACACAATTTNAGAGATCCACACAACCCAGGAGAGAGAGAGAGACTCACAACAGCCATATCCAACATGTCTCAGCACAGAAATACGACCCAAGGTCATAACACACATCAAACACTCAACAGAGTATGTTTCTGTGCGGATGTTTACAGACAGGCAACGCCTGTGAAAACAACACGTATGCAGATAAATTACCTGTAGTGGGGCATGTTCCTTCATCACAGGGGTCCCATTGTTAGACAAAGAAGCAGTTTAAAGAATCATTTTAGGGAAATGATTTGAGGGCCTGTGTAACAGATGGCCTGTGATGTAGACTGGACAAGGAAGAGAGAGAGCACAATAAAGTTGCTTTGAAGTTTTGGTTTTGGCTACTTAACAAATGATAGGCTTTTGTCTATGAAAAAACAAAGCTTTATCATGCACAATTTAAAAGTATTAGCAAATACTAATTCTTGGAGGCAATTTTGGACTTGGCAATATAATCAAAACACATCTCTTTTAAATTCCTTAGGTTTTTGTAAAGCCTGTGTCTCCCTGATTTGGGGCCATCTTGTTTGGTCAACTTTTTCTCTAACCCTTCTGCTGCTGCAGGATGGTGGCTGTGTTCATTAATGTGTGTGAAATGTGAGTGTAGCGAAGGGGCAGATGGGTGGAGGAATGGGAGCTGGATCTGAGGCAGGCAGAGCTGTTCTACTACTTCGTCCAACAGCACGGGGAGCTGACCTTGAGGGGAATGGGGAAAATTGACAGAGGGAGTGCGGTAACAAGGGTTAGCTATATATCAGAGAGGCAATTTGGAGCGGTTTATCCGATGAGGGTCAATTCCTGCCGCAGTACCATACATCAGAGTTTTCAAGCCTGAGCACATGTTCATGAGGAAAGGTTAGGAAAGATCCATTTTTAGAATGGCTGAGCCACTGATCAAACTCCAGCAAATGATTCATACGAAACACAGAAGAGCGGTGTAATCACATTGGATTTGTGGTGCAAGAAAGCATGTATCAGCAGATTTATCTCCTGCTACTTGTGGCCTTGCTCCTGTAGCGCTCGCTCTGTTTCTGGTCCACATCATATCATATTCCATCCAATTATTTTACATATCAAGAACATGGAACATCTAAATTATACAGTAATTAATGTTATCATTACCAGTGATATAAGACTAGTGAGAGAATAAGTAATATGCATTGTGACCACATCAGTTTACTCCTCTGAATTAGAAAGAAAGACATCAGAGATATGTACTAAATCTGTCACTATGTTACAATGCAGTGCCAAGAGAGAGTAATTTTACAGATGCCTTTTCTCTGTGTCTGACCTTTTCAATTACTGCTTCTATTTTAGATGACTGTGTCTATCTGTACCTCTGAGACTGGCCAGATGGCAGGTCTATTGAGTGATAAAATTTGAGAGACAGAGCATTGGAACACCACAAGACTTTTTGGCTCAGGCCCAAGCTTCAGTCTAGGATAAAATGGGATCATAACTCCACCAAAACATTTGCATTCCCCTTCATTATCTTCCCCTCCTGCAGACAATAGCCTGAGCTGAGTTCAGATGCTCAGCAGTTTTAGGTAACAAGTCCATATAATGAAGATGATGAGTTATCTATAGCAACCATATGGTAAGTCATTTCATGTTGAATGGAATATAGGATCTGATGCTTTTACAATAAATTCCTCATAATGAAATGAGAGACAGCTATGACAGAACAATACAAGAAACTTTTGATAACACACTATTGAGTGGGGACATCTTGTGGACAGATTTTATATTGCACCATATTCATGTTTGAAATGCTGTTAGAGTGGCATCTAACAGCATAAAATGCTTAAAAATAAAAAGCTCAAGCCAGAGAAAAGTTGATATGAAACTTGTTTCGATATTTATGTGGTGAAACTTCTATCCTATAGTCCTGTTGAGTTTAAAGCCAAATATCATCAACTTGTGATTGGATCAATAGGCATGTTGTTTTTAGTTGCATTCATTAATGTCTTGCAGTGCCATGGCTTGTCTCAAGAACTTGTCCTGGGTTAACTAAATCAATGAATCAATGAATTACCTAATCGATGAATTCACAGTGTAGCTTAGTCAGCTTGAGGACTAGTATAGATATGGGCTCATATCTAATCATAGTAGAACAAAAACAAAACAAAAAAAAAAAAATCTTAGCCAGAAGTACTTCAGTGATTCGGGTACATTACCATGAACATCATAATAGAATATTTATGCAATGTGATTCAAGCTACAGCCAGTTTTTTTATTGATAGTCTGCAGGATTTTCACTGTATGCCATCATAAAGCTGATATACCACACAGTCTACCATGCAGTTTTGCATCTTATCTGCACTCAGCCCATTTTCCGCATGAGGAAGTTGGGAAAATTGACTTAGAATTGCTGCATACAAACTGGCTGTACTTAGGATTTACATGGTTAGACACAAGGCATCCGAGTGTGGAGCAGGTATGAGAGAGAGAAGTGAAGTCTATACCATCTGTGCAGCAAAAACTATAAGCAATACATTCATTCATATATTGTACAGGAAAATACTGTAGGATTCTTACAGTGAGAGACATGAAAGAACGACATAAAAGTGTTGTATATGACATTGGAACATAATGTGCTGTGTAGCCAAAGCTCTCTTCTGAAATACAAGAGTTAGGAGTATTACTTTGCAAATAATGTAGACATACAGACAACAAATTCCCATGTACTTTAATGTTACTCTTTTCCAAGGATAAAATGGTGATATTCAGATAATTGTTGACACAAAGAAAGTTCTGGGGAAGAAAAAAAGCTTGCACTACAATTTTGTTTGAATTTCTTATGTCTACTTGTATGACAGGCACACATAATCATTTATTTCTGCCTGTGGAACCTTCCCTGAATGCTAATTCTGCCTTGCCTTTAGATGCTTTGTCAGAAAAGCTATGCAGGCCTGGACTGTCTGAAAAGCTCCTAATGAATAATTAATTGGTGACACCACAGTTAGAGCATAATTTACTTCACTACTTCACACTGATTTTAGATTTTAAGAGCTGGGGCTAGTTGGTCAGTCAGCATCTATGCAATATTCATCAGATAAAGATGCATGAGACAATAGCTCATAGCCTCAGGATTTATATGGAAAAAACAACAATGATATCAACAAATCCCATCCTCTTATAAAAGCCTGGCATGCTTCACAGTTTTTCCTGCCTGTGCGATGTGTGGATTTGCAGCAACCTTTTTCCAAGAGGCCAAAAGGCTTGAGAGGAGCTGTTCTCATACCTCATAATGCCACAGTGGCCTCCAGGGAATAAAGCAAGAGAGTGATTATGCGGGCCAGGGGAACTCTGAATGCACTGCCATGCATGTCCTATGTGCAGGCATGTACACCCAAAACTTACTAGTTATCAAATCTGGCAGCTTTCCACACCAACAGTGATGCAGAATTTGGCACATACATAAAAAAAATATTGTATTAAATGTTAAACATTGCACTTGGAACACCTTTATTAGAATAAGGGTAATACCACATGTGATATCCATAAAGAATGGCAAATCCTGAAAGAAATTCCAATTAAAATATCTTTGGGGAGACAGAACAACCACTTGCATGTCCTTGTGACAATATGTAATTGCAGTGAGCAATTAAGAATACATTTCACAGAAAAAAGACAGCACATAATCCATCACACCATACCATGCTCTATCAAGAGATTACTTGATAAGTTGCACTGCATAATCTAGTTAAGATGGTAATTTTTCAGATTTTTAATGACTCATTTCCTCAACAAAACCCTGTCTGTGTATTCTCCTTTATCCAAATGGAATCACATCCACCTTGATTTTGTTAGAATGCAAATCATTTCTCCTGTAGTTCTTGTAAGGGCACTGTATAACAAAAAGCACATTAAAACAATTTCTGAAATTAATTGAATTTTTTTAAGTGTAAAAACTTTGTATACCTGTTCGTAGTTTTCTAGTTTTAACTAGTGAGCAGAGTTATTGAAAGTAGCTTTACATTCCACACAAATCCTGTGAATTCACTTTCCTGAATTTGCAGATTAACAAAAAAAGAAGATAGAAATCCATTCCACAGACTTTGCTGGAGTTCAATTCCAGCTGACAGATTCAGAAGAGATTTTCTTTGCAACCTGCACCTTTACCAAATGTGAACCAGTAACTCTGGACATGAAGTAAATTACAACAGTCTCATCAATCTCTATCTGTTGGCAACATGTCTTATAAACTTGGAGAGCCAAGAAGCTGCACAAGACTGGATTGTGCTGTATCTCAGACACACAGGTCGCTTCTGAAAGTCTTGTGTGACAGGCCATGAAAGACCTCCTGATAGCTAGTGCCCTGTGAGTTTCTTTTATCCTGAGTGAAAAAACAATTATTTCAAGGCAGGCGATGTGTTGATCAAAGTTTATTATAGTTGAGAAGCTTATTTCAGTCTTTTTAAGCGTTGGTATTATGAATAGCACATAATTATTTATTGAAATAATGCCAACAATATAATAGAAGTTTTTATGTGTTTGTTTATTTTATTTCTGATTGACTCAGTCACAAATATCTTATGTTGAATCTTTTTTGCTGCTTGCCTCATATATAATATATCACCACAGTGTTTGCAAAGGTGCATATCTGCAGGTGTATAGGGGGTGTGGATCTGCTCTATAACCTATGGCCAACCTCAACTTGAGAATCATTGAAGCACTATCAAAAATACAAATATGCAAAAAAAAAAAAAAAAAAAAAAAAGCAGTTATGCACATAGACCATTTTGATTCTTAAGAGAAGCTAAAGAAAAGCTGAACTACAGTGAAATTATACTATTTTTATTTTAAAGTTTATATATAGCCCCATTTTTAATATCGAAATACCTGGGTATTTAATAATCCTTTTTTTTTTTTTTTTTTTTTTTTAACTTCCAGTTTAACATTTTATCCAGAGTTCTAAATTTAAATGGTTTTCTCTTTTGACTGCAAGCTAAAGCCTTGACAGCACTACAAAAGCTATCCTTAAACTCACTAATGATTTACTACTAACTCAAGTATTGCGGTTTGCTCCCTCTTGAGCTTAGCACTGCTTTGAGCTGATCATTCTGTTTTACTTGACAAAAGTAATTTGACACCACGGGGTCAGTAAAGTTCATACATAGCACTCTGGAACATTAAACACATCTTCATTGTCCATTCATTTTGTGCTTGGTGTTCATCAAGGTTCAATTATGGGTCCTTTACAACTTCTAGATGCACAACATTTCCTCGCACACCAAATGGACAACGTGCAGCGAAATGTTCATATGCCAGCAATGCCACCAATCTGGAAAATTGGCTTCCACATAACAATACTGATACTTATTAATGCACTTTTCATCACACATCAAAGGTATACCCAGGAAGAAGGAGTAGCTCATATTTGTGACTGCAGAGATGGCAAGTGCAACTAGCAATATCAATAAATTCAAGCTTTGAATTTCCTATAGCTTTAACATTAGAACCACCAACATGAATACTGTTTAAACCATTTTTGCAGTCATTAACCCACACAGTGAATGGTGTAATTGCAGGCCTGGTGCTAGAATACAACCATTCTTTATTTTCAAAGCAATAGGTAATAAATTAGTAATAATCAGCAAACTGGCAGGTGAGGCATACATCTCCATGGGCTCTTCTTTGGCCATAACATCAGGTGGCAATCATTGCTGTTCGAGGTCCAGGGGAGGAAATAAATAAATCAGGTGTGTCGAACGGTAATTCCAACATTACAGATGATGAGGGAGTATCCTATATTATTCAGCTTTTTGAGCCACTTTCTAATGTCCATAACTACCTGCAGCTTGTATTTCAATCTCCATGCAGACACACAGTGGAATGTGTGTGCGCGCGTACACACACACACACACACACACACACACACAGAGGTGATGCTATCAAAATGTGCCATGCCACCCAAAGGTGATGAGTTTAACACATGGACCAGATAGCAGAGGTTTGGTGAATGCCTTTTACTGCAGTTTCATCTGAGTGTACATCTATGTTATTTGGGGATGCTTATCTCCCTCAAGTACCTCCACAGAACTGAGTCTGTAATTACAGTAAAATGAAAACTCTTTCAGTGGCTGTGTGCTGGTGTATTTCATAAGAGCCATCTCTAAGTTCACAGAGTTGCTGCACTCTGAAGCAGACACAACAATATTAAAATAAAAACAATCAAATAAAAACAACAGTTGGTGGTTAGGAACTAAAATGTGCACGAATAGTAAGAGTGGGGAGACTCTTCAATTAGTCTGTAAGACTGCATTTCCAAGTAGAGTCTGTAAATGTCGCCTGACCACACCTTTATTATTTATGGTCCACTATTCACTGGTGTTTTAACCCTGGTTTGGTCTGCCAAATCCTTTGAACAATATCTGGGTCTTGGCCTTATCTGTGATTGACTTTCTTCACCAGCCACCCATCTACTTTGGCTCTCTTGCATTTCATGCTGGGAACTTGTGAGCTGAAAGCAGCTGCCCACAGTTTAATATGAACCCTTCCCATCTAATTTACTATTCCCCCTTTTCCAGTTCTAATTAAGATGGAACACATAAAGTCTATTCATGGCTTTGCACATTTTACATATTTTACTCATACTCTTGTTTTGCATCAAATGTTAAATTTCAGGTTAAAATCTTGAGGCAGGAAGCTGGTAGCATCTCTGAATTCCTTTTAAATTCCTAATTCCTGTTCAGAAATCAACTAAATTTTCTGCAGACTAAAGCATTAATAATTCACTGTAAATTTTAAAATCAATTAACAATTTAGTATTGTAAAAAAACAAAAAAAAAAAACAAAACAAAACAAAAAACAAAAAAACAAAAAAAACCTTTGCCTTAAGAAGTGAAGGCTTTTTTGATGAGAGATTTTCATTTGTTCACAATCAGCATGTTCATGCTTTCCTGTGCCAGAACTCTGATTTGAGCAGTCGGGACAATTTTATGTACTTGAATGACTCTGTGAATTGTACCGAGGCTGCACTCGTGCTTACTCTGAAATGAGGCACAGTTGAGCAGCTCCTACCTGCTCCACACTGATACCCTGAGAGAATCAATATCCAATTCAGACTGCACTGGCTTTCTCTGATAACCGCCTTACAGACCAAATCACTTGTCCTAAAATCTGTCACACCTTGATTGCCTTTGTCTGCGTCAGCCTTTTGTAATGAGGAGATGTCTGTATGATAACACTCACTCTTACCATCGTGATCGTATTCAACATGATGACAATGTTGTCATGTGATAATACAATCACATATTTCATGAAAAGATCATCTCAGCAGTCATGTATGGGATGCATATTGTGTTGATTTTTGATGCATTAAGGTGTTCAACTTCAACTGAAAATTGCTAGAACTGTTGGAAGCATTTCAGAAATCGTTTTAGTCATTTCAGGGATTCCATACTGTAAAGCCACAGGACAGCAATGTGGCAAAGACGGTACATTAACAAACCTTTGGTAAAACAGATATTGATACTATATCACTTCACGTTCATCTTGTGATCTGATAAGGTTTTTAAAAGGCAGAGATGATAGAGCAGACGTGGTGATCTGTTTGACTAGACTAGACTCCTATTAGAATTATTACAAGGGCAGAGAAAACATTGCGCTAATGAAATCACATTAACGTGAAAATTTGGGGATATAAATAAGATTGCAATTTAGGAACATGTTGGAAAATGACCAGTCTGGTTTCTAAAACCTATTTTAATAATACAACTAACATCTTACTGTGGTATAATTACAGAATGTAGGAAAATTACAATAAATGTCTATAGTGCTAGCCACACTGTGTTGGATCTTCAAGTTCAATGAAAAATGAAAAACATATGCCACCATATGCATATTCAGATAAAGGCTCATTAACAGTTATATGTCTTTGACATGCAGATGTTTTTTTCTTTTGAGACCACATGTTTAATTTAATTTAATTTTATTTAATTATTTAAAATCAGTATGCTAGAGTCAATTAATCACAGCCACATCTCTTTCTGTGCTTTACCACTTTTTATGTGCCTTATTTGTTTAGTCATGAAATTGCCCTGCCATTCTACCTAAGACTATAAGATCATAAATGTGCAGCAGCTGAAATGTGAATACAACCAGCACAAATATCCCAAGTGCATGTATTGTCTGTTTTTAAGTTGGACAAAAGGGATAAAATAAAAGTTTTTTTTAAAAAGTGGTTTAGTGTTGTGCAATTTGCATTATTACTTTCTTAATTAGATGTGATTGTGTCTACATGCAACAAAATGTCAAAACAAATAAACAAGAGTTTTAAAAACTTTTACATTGTTGCATGGACTGACAGTTCTCCATAATGACCCTGTTTACTATCCACAAAGAACTCTGGATAACAGAAGCAGTCGTGATTTTGCTGTACCACATCATGTTGCTCACTCCAG